>PVKE010000342.1:23582-156043 GCA_004027555.1 Craseonycteris thonglongyai
AAACAAAAAAACAAACAAAAAAAAAACATTAAAACTTTGGAGGCAAATAGCAGCCCAGGGTGGCGGGTGGCTCGGGAGGTTTCTGGAGTGAATGTTTATGGTTCTGCAATGCTTTCAACAATGAACTGCCATGCAAAGAACTCCCCCTTTCCACTTCACAATCCTGACCACAGTGGCCGTTCCCCTGGTCAGCTCCTCCATTCACTACTCATTTAAAATCAGCTTCCTCTCACTCAGAAGTCTACCTGCTTTGGATTAATGAACAAGCATACAAGAGCCATTTGTTGAAGACCTCCTAGATGCAAGGCCAGGCCAACAACAGTGGCCAGGACAGACAAAGCCCTCGCTTGCTTGGGGCTTATAATCCAGTGGCAGAATAATTTACTCCGTCCATGAGGAGGACCTAGTTCTGTGTTCGTAGCATATCCTCGTTTAGCATTTGGATACAGGAGGGCTATGCAGGAAAAAAAATCCAACCATAAATACCTCTATTTTTCCTAGTACACAGCTAGATCCTTTCCGGATAGCCCTCGTATGTGGCAGAAACATCCATTAGTTGTTAGAATTTTAAAAACATCACTCAATCATCCAGAGGACCCGCACCTCACACAGCTCTCCTCCCTTCCTATGTAACTGTGGAGGCTGCATTGCAATACTAAGCACGCCAGTACTCAGGAGGGGCTTCCTTGGACTGTTGTGTGGCCAAGACTCACAGCCGGCTAACATTCTTAGGGGCCGCCCAGCACTCGCTGCTCCAAGAGCGTTGACGCTGGAGACAAAATCCATCCTCACCCTCGTGCCAGGCTTGCTGTCTGGGCCGCCAGGGGCACAAAGTTGGCAGGTGGGAGAAGGGCGAATCATTGAAGTGCCGCTGCAGTGGGGTGAACACCAGGCCATGAATTTGCTATGTGGTTTGGATAGGCTTCCCGAGTTCTCTGCCTTGTGTTATGATACCATCAGCTGTTCCCTCATAGTTTCAGGGTCTGAACATTACTCTGTTTATATTCAGCAGCACGAAGCTCTGTGAGTTTGTGTACACAGGAGGCCACCAAATGTCTGGAGAAAGAGGAGGGAGGTGAGAGTGTGCAGACATTTGCCTAAGTGGCAACAGGATTCAGTTCTTCCCTGGGAAATGGGTCAGAGGTTGCCAGCCTTGGTATTGCTGCTTCAGGGCCTGAAGGGATATGATGACAGCCTGAAATGACTCAGAGCTGGTCAAGGGGCAAAAGCCTGGACATTCAGCGTGAACTTTAGATAAGTCAGGTCTCACCGGCCCTTTCACAGCCTAGTACTTAGGAGCATGGAGTTTTGATGTCCTTTGGGGTTCAGAGACGTCAGATAACTTACTCTCAGTCACACAGCCAATGTAAGAGTAGGTCTGGAACTAAGCATGCCTGTCACTTAATTCACCACTCTTCCGTCCCCATTTTATATTGAACCCATCAATAGTAATTTACCTTCATACAGATATATGTCTGCATTTTCATGATCAAAAGCACAAGCAATATTTTTGGTTAGAGGCTGAAATATTCCTGGTAACCTGAAAAGAATACAACTTTCCCCAATGCCTTCCCCAGAAGAACTTCACAACCTCCTGCTCCTAAGTACAAATCTTAATACAACAAAACCTGAATGTGTTGTTTGTATAGTACTTTAAATACCTGGTCCAACTTTCACACCTTGAAATCGTGTTGGATATGTGTGTATATATGGGGGTGTATGTGTGCACATGTGTGTACACTATACAGGAATTTTTCTTTTAATAGTTTTTGTTACTCCAATATCTCAAATACATTTCTGGAAGATTTCATTTCTTCCAGAAGTGACCATTTCTGAAGGAGTCTGTCCTTCTTTAGGTGATCAGGAATTATTCACTTTCAGTGGTAATCAGTAGTCCCAATTCTCACTTTCAAATGTGTAGGTAGTACAGATGGGAAGTACCCAATGTTCTATACCAGAAGTTCATTTATAAAGTGGTTATGGGGATGCGAATACATTTTCTCATAAAAAAATTATATATGGTTATGTGGTTTAATTAATCCTTGAAACTTGTTTCACTTCATATATAGTTGAAATGCTGCCCATTTGGAATTAATACAAGTATGAAATGCTATTTTTTCACCATCAGTGCTTAAATAGGAAAACTATAAAATCTAATAAGATTTTAAAAAATTGTCATGAATGTTGGTGGTAGTGGTGTGCAGTTTTTTGAAGTGGAGGTAGATGAAGACTGAGAATTCTGGATGGAACCTTCAGGTATTCTCAGGGTTTGGGTGTTAGTGATCCTAGTTTTGGGGAACAATTAATTTGACCTTTACACTGTGACTTTCTCTGCCTTCCTAAGGCATCATGAGCCCCACTGTTTAAATTGATCAGATGTGATTAGGGCTTGGGATTTTGCTGACTAATGGAATAAAGTGAAGAAAGAGAAAGAGGGAAACATTTTTCCTCCTGAGATCACTAGGAAGAAAGTGGACAGAGAAACTACCTGTGTCTGTGAGCAGGGACACCTTGAGGCACGTGGGTCCTCTGGCTCTGACTATTTTCTGGGGTGGGGAGAAGGGGAGCAGGAGAGAGCCTATGTGGCTCAAGCCCATTGGTCAGTAGTGATCGCTGATAGCTCAGCACCTTCAATTCTCCCTGTTTCTGATGTGAGTCATCTCAACTCAGCAGGTTAGCACCATTCGGCAGCCGAATCTCATGCGATCCCATGAAGGGTTATCCTGCCACCCAATAGGAGTTGTCCACTTGCTCTGACACCTTCCTAAACCTGGATGCAGCCAGAGCTCCAGAACAATTCCAGAGACAAATGCCAGAGCCCTCAGGGCATCTGGTCAACCTCACATACTTGTGGAGGGGGCATAGGATAGGGGAGTGAGTGGGTAGACAGAAGAACTGGCAAGCACCCCCAAATGAAGCTATAGGGTCTGCAGCACAAGAGGCGGACTCAGAACATATTCAGTGGGGCAAGAGCCCCACTTATTTAGAGGCCGTACTGTGTGAGGAAGCTCTTCTGAGATGAGCTCAGCTAGGCTTTGGATGGTAAAGGGGGAAGAGGCCAGGACTTGACATTTCAAATCTTCCCTGTAAGAAAAGAAAGCAGGTGGTGGGACGAGATGAGGTAGCTTGCCTGCACTGTCCACCAGCACCATTGACCCTATACCCCTGGTCAGGGAGAAAACAACCATGAGTTCATGGTGCTGGTGATGCTAACTAATGCTTGGTATAGAGAAAAAAAGGTTAATGAGAATTGTCTCAAAATCATACCCTCTATCTCTTCTTTTAGTTGTTAAACTCTGTTCTTGAATCACACCAGCTGTGGATCTGAATCACATGCTTTGGTCTCTAGTGGAAATGCTTTTAACAAACTCAACTTTGTTTAGAAGCCATCCCTCTGTTGAGGGATGTTTTAGGAGACAAAATTATCACATATATGGTAAGAACATTGTTTTCTTTCTGAGGATCGATGAAATAAATTTCTCTTAGGACATAGTTCTAAGAATAGTTGTGTTTCTCCCAAACACCTGGCTTTTATTTTATGGAAACTATAAATTTTATAACTGGTTATATCTCCTTTTTTTTTTTCTCTCTATCCAGTGGGATCTCATATTCAAATTTGAGGCAATCTTGAGCAAGCATCAAAGCCTCACAACTTACAGAAGTGAAATTTCACCCTTAGCACCTTCATCTTGTTTTTTTCTTGTTTCTTTCTTTCCTTCATTTTTCCTTATTTACCTATTGTTTTGCTTTCATTATAATGCACATATATATTTTTTTAAGTCAGCTTAACTTGTTTTGGGAATAGGTGGTTAAATAAATACAAAGGTGGTGAAGTCCTCCTAGCTCACACAAGTCCACTTGTTGACTGTGGTTGGGTGGCTTGAACAACAGGCTATTCATAAGTACAGGAAATTTGCAAGACTGATGTTAGAAACCTGGAAGTACCTGCTCTATTTATAGTTGCATTTTTAAACAAATTCTTGAATCTGAGCTGTGAATATGTGCCATTCTAACTGGAAAGGTAATTATCAAATTCCTTAGTAGTGCATTTGGCCATAGTATAGAAGTAGCTTGACACTCACAAGAGGCTGGTGATTTCTTTCATCTGGGCAGCACTGTGCTCTTTTTACGGTTGATTCTATGTATGTATCCATTCAAAGATCCAAGTCCAGATACTTAATCAAAACCACTGGTTTTGAAAATCCTTAGCCAGTCTTGGACTAGATTTGTAACCACCAAGTAGTGAAGAAAGTAAAGGAAAATGGAATCAGGCCCTTACAAAATACATAGTGTATTAAATATATATATATATATTCCCCGCTCCCCCCACCCAAGGTAGCACTCAACACTGAACACTGTTGCTCTTCAAATGATCCCTTTCTCCTCAACTGGGAAAAGAAACAGGGTGAGGCTAGATATGGTCTGAATGGGGCAAATAAGGGTATTGATTTTCTATATGTCTCTCTCAGTCTAAATATTCCTTCTGTGTCTCCCTGTGCTACCTGGTCTCTAGAGGGAACG
Organism: Craseonycteris thonglongyai; assembly: GCA_004027555.1. Taxonomy (NCBI): domain Eukaryota; kingdom Metazoa; phylum Chordata; class Mammalia; order Chiroptera; family Craseonycteridae; genus Craseonycteris; species Craseonycteris thonglongyai. The sequence continues at coordinate 28,104 of PVKE010000342.1, forward strand.
GAGATGAGCCTACCTGTTCCCAGATGGTACAAGTATTGGGTACAGCTCAGTGTCCCTGGGATGGGCTGAGCACAGGTATTATTTATGAAAGTGATTCAGCCTTCTTTGGCTGCTTCCCTACCAGACTAACCAGAGGACAAATTGGGAAGAAGAGAAAGATTGGTCTTCATTCATTTGTCCTTTTTTCTATTGTGCGTGATTCTGACTCTCACCTGCTTAGAATTGAGGAAGTCAAGGAGATTTTCTGGTACGAATATTAACAGTGCAGAAAATTGGCCCAGGGTTTTGAGGGGAGTTTGAAAAGGAGAGAATCAAGCCCATTGTAGTCTTAAAGACTTAAAAAAAATTATAATTTGTAAATTTCAAAAGAACATCTCTTTTTCCTAGTTTTCCCTTTCTGAGACATGGATATATTAAATACCCTTTTGTACCCACTTGCCCTAAGAAAAGCCCCTCAAAATGGCATAGTGGTTATCTCTGAGTGGTAGGATTCTAAGGGGATATTTTTTCTGTTTGGCTCTGTGGTTTGATTCCCTCTCAATGGATGCAAACAAAAATACTCGAATGGTTCTAAAATCAGTATGTAAAAAAGAAAATCATGTCCAGTAAAATTACCTTTGAAGAAACTTCTCTATTTAAAATAGGATATACATGACTTTGTGCATCACAAAGTAGTTGCCTTGAATTTAGGAGCCAAGATGTATGAAAAGATATACATTTTTTTTTTTTAATTATTTTTGACAGAGAGAGAGACAGAGACAGACAGAGAGAAGGAAGATGGCCCAGAGCAGTCTCCACAATTGGACATCATCAGTTTTTGACATAGTTTCCTTCCACACAGTTGGGCAGGGGCCATGCAGGGCGGGAACTTGACTGGGGGCTTCCTGCATGGGAGGCACACCCCAGTTCAGCACATGGGTCTGCATGGGCCAGGGCCGGGACTTGATCCTTGGTTCTCAGGGCTGTAAAATGAGTACTTAACCCGCTGAGCCATCCTGGCTTCCCCAATATATACACTTTATTTATTTATTTATTTATTTAATTGTTTTTTGACAGAGAGACAGAGAGAAGGGGGAGGGCCCAGAGCAGTCTCCATAGTTGACAGCATTAGTTTTCCATATAGTTTCACTCCACAGGTGGGTGCGGGGCTGCGCAGGGCAGGAACTGGGCCAGGAGCCTCTCGCATAGGCCCCAGCAAGAAATGAACTGGGGGCACACCCCATTTCAGCATATGGGTCCCCATGGGCCAGAGCCGGGATTTGATTCTTGGTCCCCGAGGCTGCAAAGCAAGTGCTTAACCCGCTGAACCATCCCAGCTCCTCCCCCCACCCCAATATATGCATCTTTATACACCAAAATCCACTTAAAATGCCAAACCATGGTGCTAAGCTTTGTGGGGACTGAAATCAGCAACCAAGGGGACATCTACCATCTTGATTTTCATTCCATGAAACTAGACTCAATGAGTGGAATGGCCTGAAGAAACATCTTCACTCTTCAAAGTTCTCTCTCTTCCTCTCTCCCTCCCACCCCTCCAGTATGTGGAATGGTGCTTGTCTTAGGGTTGAGTTACAAGGCAAGCCATTATATTAATGTACATTGCATATTGCAAATCAGTAAAATTAGCACTTTACTATAAGGTGAATTTATTTAATTGATGTAATTTATTAAATTCTAAGATAAATTTATTCCTACTTTCCATAAGACTAAAAAAGGTGTGGGGGTAGATCTGGGTATAAAGACAGGGCCTTTGAGGAGGCCATGGGGGTGCCTGCGCACATTTTCTTGGAAACCCCGTCTAGGAGCCCTGGGCTGCAGCAGGGGTTTCTGTGAGGACGGCTCATAACTATGGTCATTCTCCTATGGGGGCCTGCTCTGGTTAGGCTGAGGTTGGAGACAAAACGGAAAGATAAGCTGGAGAGACGGAGTGGAGTCATTTTTATTTATCCCTCTCCCCCACTCTCACATCCCAAATCGAAACAGGTCCACACAAGACTGGCATGCCACTGGGAGATAACTGGGGTCCCAGGCAGAAAGAATAGTCGCCCAGTATGTACTTACTGAGCACCTATTATATGTGAGGCTTTGTCTGAAGGACTGAGTCTCCTTCAAGGCCAGCCTATAACCTTCCTTCCTCCCTGCCATGGGGGCAGGAAAACAGTGACAGAGAAGACACAATTATGGTTGCTAAGTGCCCTCTCATTCAGTGACTTATCCAGCCTTGTTGGTCATGTGGAGCAGGACGGTGGAAGGAGTCAGACCTGGGTTCAAATCCTAGTTCTGGCGTTTGTACGCTCCAGAACCTTGGAGAAGGTATTTGGCCTTTCTGGCCTCAAGCAAGTTATTGAATCATTTTATAAACGGAATGATTCTTATTGAGCACCTACTATGTGCAAAGGTACTGAAGATAAGTACTGAGCAACATTCTTTCTATGCCCAAGAACCTCATAGACTATGGGAAAGACCAATGTTCATGTTTGTAAGCATGAACCATGTTAAATTCTCCAAAGATAAAGGAAGAATCCTATGAGATTGTGTATAGCTGTGACCCGAATTTGGGTCACTTTGGGGAGAGGGCTTTCTGAAGGGTTCTCTGAGGAGCTGCTGCAAGTGGAGAACTGTGGGATGCCAAGGTGCCAGACAGAATACGAGTGTGGGAGAGTCTTCAAGCAGATGGTAAGGCATTTGTCCCACCTCCAACCTATGAGACCCCCCACTCCTCACTTCCCCAAGAGCAGAGGAAGCCCTTCTTAGCCCAAAATAAACTTACTGTGCCTCTGAGGAAAACCCTGTCATTGCCCAGAAAGCCGATTCTGTGGCTCTAGCCCTCTGTGCCCCACCCCACAGGATGTGTGGGACTGGTGGTCCTCAAACAGCAACCCCCGACCTTTCCGGCTGATTTTGCCTCCCTGAGAGAATGTCTCCAGCGAGGCTGGGTTCCCAAGCTGGACGCCTGCCAGTCAGTCTGGCCAGGGAAGGAACTATTTTGGGGATTTTTATGATGGAACAATATTTTTTTGGTAAACAAATGGAAAGCTGTTAAGCAGGGATGCTCACCCCCTAGCTCCTAGTTCACCTCTCTCCATGTTGAGGCATCACAGAGGCGGCACTGTCCCCAGGGCTACTCAATTTCATGTCCCCAGGAGAATGTCCCCAGGGCTACTCAATTTCAACACACATTTCTCTTGGGATTAACATCTACAGACATTGGGGAGCACCCCCCAGATTCCATGAAAACAAAAGCCCTTGGTATGGTCTGGGGTAGTGGCAGCTGGGCCCAGCCTGATTAACCCGTAGGGCTTGACGATGGCCTGGACTCCAATGCTAGCTTTGGAACTGACCTTAGAGATCAGCAGCCACCCTTCTTTCCATCCCTTTTTACAGGAAAGGGATCAAGGCCCAGAGAGGCGAGACCCTTTCTTGAGGTCACAGAGCTCATCAATTGTAAATGAAGTCAGAATCCCAGACACCAGCCTCCTAGTCCTGTTCTCTTTCTTCAGGAACAGTAAGCCAGACCAGTGGTCAAAAAAAGGAGAGAATTGGGGAAGCCGGGATGGCTCAGTGGGTTAAGCGCTCACTTTGCAGCGCCGGGGACCCAGGATCAAATCCTGGCCCCGGCCCGTGCGGAACCATGTGCTAACTGGGGAGTTCCCCCAGTTCAGTTCTCTCTCTGTTGCTGTATCTCTCTCTCTCTCTCTCTCTCTCTCTGTCAAAAACAATAAAAAATAAAAAATAAAAAAAGAAAGAAAGTTGGGGAAGCCGGGATGGCTCAGTGGGTTGGACGCTCACTTTGCAGCGCCGGGGACCGAGGATCGAATCCCAGCCCCGGCCCGTGCGGAACCATATGCTGAACTGGGAGCTCCCCCAGTTCAGTTCTCTCTCTGTCTCTGTCTCTGTATCTCTCTCTCTGTCAAAAATAAAAATAAATAAAATTTAAAAAAAATTAAAAAAAAAAAAGAAAGAAAGAAAGAAAAGAAAAGGAGAGAGTAGATTCCAAGTGTGGTAGTTTGCAGAGAACCTCCACACTATTCACTCATAGGCCATCATGAGGGTACAAGTACATACAGAGTTCCGAAGCATTGACCCCACCCTCAACCTCACCTGGGAGAGGACTCTCCTTACTTCTGAGGACAGTCCTTCATCCTGGCCCTGACCTGACCTGGCCTCTCCAGGGGTGGACACCGACCGTGGCCCTCTCCTCTAATTGGTTGCTGCAGCAGCTGGGACTTCATTCCTCAGGGCCCCTCTCCTTGGTGCCAGGAGACCACTTGTCCCCAAGCATTATTCCTCCAGCAGTTCCAATGCCTTGTGGTCTACCCAGTGACTCCCAAGCATCCATAGCTGCCTTGTTTTCCCAAACTGGGCCCCGGTCATTTTTTTTTAAGATCTTTGAGCTCAGAGAAAGATAATTAGGTCCTCCAAATGAAAATAGGGTGTATTGCCTTCGGTCTGCTGACACAGCTAGAAGGCCACTCTATTGTTATAGTAATACTAACTACCTCTTATTCAGCCTCCACTGGGCCCTCATAGACATCTTTTCATTTCATACTCACAGCAGCCATGCATGGTATGGATTCACTTCCATTTTACAAATGAAGATACTGAGGGCCAGAGAAGCCCCATCACATGACCAATGAGTAAATAATAGAGCCAGGATTCACTCTAGCTCTGTCCAGGTCTAATCCCACAGATTTCTCCACCAAGCTGCCTCCAGGTATGAGACAAAAAGAGTCTGGCCAGAAACATGTAGTGGAGGGGACTTTGTTCACAAGTTCCAGTGGATCAAACATTGGACTCGAAGGAAACAGGCAGATGAACATATCACCTAAGTTTTGACTCTTGTATTAACCAGGAGTCCATTTTGAGTGACAGAAACCCAACTTAATCTAGTTTATGTGAAAGAGAACTTGTCTTCATTTGTGTACCTGGGAAGTCCAGGGTTATGGCTGGCTTTAGGAATAGCGTGATCCAGGACAATCTTTCTTTCTTATCCTCTTGACTCTATTTGGCTTATTCTCCAGACAGAGTTTCTCCACATGATGGTATCAGTGGTTGCTGGGGCCCCAGAATCATATCCCTTCAGCAGAAAGGGATCATTTTCTTTTATAGCTTTGGTGAGAAAATCCCCAGAGGACTCCAGTTGGTTAGCTTAGGTCATGTGTCCATCTCTGAGCCAATGACTAGCCAGGGGGATGAGGGATCTAAGTCCAGGGACATGTACCACATAGAATGTACTGCCCACAGGGGAAAAAAAACCTTCAGTATATGATGAAGGGGATAAAGTTCTGGGAAAACAGAAACAACAGATATCCTGAGGCTTAGGGACTGGGAGAATGTTGGCACCATCAGTGATCAAAAGGGGAAAATCAGGAGGAAGGTTTTCTTAGGAATAATAATACTAATTATAGCTGCAGTAAGAAGCAACATTCATTACTTCATGGCTTGCAATGCCGAGTTAGTCCTCGTCTGACCCTGCAAGGCAGACTGAACAGGTGTTGTTATTAACCTCATTTTACAGCTGAGGGGCCAGCTTGGGAGATGGTAAATGATGTGCTCGCAGCTGGCAGGTGGCAGTTCTGGGACTCCGATGGTGGACTCACTCTCGTGTCCTCTGAGTTCAGGAGGGAAGACATACTGAGTGACAACTGCATGGTGTCCTGACGGCAGATGCTACTCTCAAGGTGACAGGCACACCTGAGCATGTCACTTTGGGATCACTTAGCCTTGTGTGGCCCCCTGCCAGGCATTACGTGTGCAGGGTTCTTATCTGCATGGTTCACTGCTCTATCTCAGTGCCAAGTGCTTGGCACACAAGAGGAACTGAATTCACAGTGACCCAGTAGTGCCCTGTTGAGGGGCTGAACCCCTGATGGTGGATGGAGTGTGGGGACCACAGAAGGAGGCCAAGGACAGAGCCTTGGGGAATAAGTGTGGGGAAAGAGAAGGAGGGGAGCTCAGAGTGCAGCATGGTGACCCCAGCTCAGACAAACTTTGCCAAATGTACCCCAAGCCTTTGCATCTTCTGGGCAGACCAAGCAGGACATATGGGGTTTTGAGACTGCGAATCACATGGGTGCAACAGTACTGGGCCGGCACCAGGGGAGTGATGCCTTCTGGGGCATGTCTTTGCTGTGCCTGGTTGCGTTTTTTGTTAATTAAATTCAAGTTAAGTCAATCAAACTCCCTTTATCGAACCCCAACTATATGCCAGACATTGCTCATACATTGTACACCAGATGTCTGGTGATAAGTAAGACACAATTTCTGCCATTTTAAGGGTCACTCATTCATTACTTTTTAGGCACTGTGTGTTAAACACTGGGCATACAAGATTTGGTGAAATTCTTATGCCCAACTGATCATAATACATACAATATAATAAGTGATTTGATCTACATATTAAAAAGTACTTTGGGATTATAAAGATTAAAGTGACTAATTTTTGTTTGAAAGATTCAGGCAACTCCTGTTAAAGAGATGTTATCTGAGCTACATTAGCAGAACTAAGCCAAGGAAAAGAGTTAAGTGCATTGTCTGCTTGCAGAATGATGGAGGAGCCGTTTGGGCGTGGAGGTGCGAGGAGTGGGATGGATGGTGGACGGAGGCTAAGCTTGAAGAACAGTCCATGGGTCTTCACTTTATACTTTGATGCCCTGGTCCCTTGGAAAGGAAATCCTTGCCTGGTGTATGTGTCTATGGTTTGCGGTTGGGGCATCTGTTAGTTTCATCCTTTGTTCTTTGGTCAGCATGCCCCGCTATGTTTGGCTTTGTAGTATCTTAAAATGTAAGCTCGCTGTGGGCAAGGATTTGCCTAGAGTTCCCACATTTTTTTTTTTTTGGCCCTGAGTCCAGTCCAGTGTGGACCATCACCAGGCCCTCTGGCACTGCTGTGGTCCAGGTTATCAAAGGAAAAGCTGGCTGTGAGCTCTACTGAGGGATTCGGGAGCAAAGTCCAGGACAATCAGAGCTGCTGACACTGAGCTGTCCCTGGTTGCCTCTCATCTGCCACCTGGGAGTTACCCATGATGCATTTGCTGGTGGTCCACTGACTTCTATTCTCCCTCATTTGATCATAGATCTGAGTTCGGTCTGCGTGCATGCCGTGCAGCCGCTTTTGCTGCTTGGCACATCCATACAACAATATTCTAGCCACTGAGATGCGAGTAGAAGCGACCTACAGTTGAACTTGCCCTAAAGGGAATGCATGACCTTCCCCTGCCCTTTCCCCCTTCCTACGTCAGGGGGTGAGGACCAGGGGAGAAGCCATCTTGGGCACAGCAATGGATGCTGTATGTTGACGATGGCTGAGTCACCTAATGGCCTAGACTGCCTGATGTATTTATAAGCCTTTTTAGTATAGCGACTTAGTCTGTACTTGAATCTGTTTAGTGGCAGGAACCTTGGACAACTAGTTTTTTGTCCCATGGTCTTAGACAAGCCACCTTATCTTTCTAGGCCTCAGTTGCCACATCTGGCAGATGGGAACACTAACAATGCCTCCTTTGCTCTATGGGAAGCATATCAGAGCTATGATTTGAAAAGCACACAAGCAAGGCAAAGGTGCATGGGGAGACTTTTCAGGATGAGTGAGTGACTGTCACCGATCACTCAGCATTTCCTCTTCAGGAGTTTTCACTGCCTCTGTTAAACTGCTGGTCCAGCTAATCCAGCCAAGGAGAGCCCTGTGGGGATTCACCATCTGCCCAGAATAATTCTCCCCAATCTTTCAAGGGCTCAGAAAACACAGTTTGTCTTGGCTGTAAAGGGCCAGACCAAAGGAAGTGATCTGGGTCGAAAAGCTTTTACACAATTGTAAGTAATGAAACATGCTGAACCTCATTAAAATGTCACGGTGGATTGAGTGTTTATGTTTCATGTTCATGATGTTTGAATGTGAAATTCACATGAAAAACATTAGCACTGAGATGAAATAACTGGCAGGGTCTGGACCACTATTTCAGGACGAAGGGTCCTTGTTGGTGACAGCAGTGTTGACAGAACACACTGACTGTGATGTGCTTAGAGGGCCTGAGCTAAGACGAGACCCATGCTGACCTTCCCACTAACTCGATTTGCCTTTTTTCATGTAATGGACCTTGTACTGGGTTCCAGTACTCGCTTGATACACCTGGCTGGTTTATTAAGTCGGGATGGCCCAGTGGGTTAAGCACTTGCTTTGCAGCCCCGGGGACCACGGATTGAATACTGGCCCTGGCCCATGCGAAACCCTATGCTGAACTGGGTGTGCTTCCCATGCAGGAGCTCCCCAGTTCAGTTCTCACCCCCTGGCTCAAGGGGGTGTATCTCCTATGCGGAAGGCCCGAAGCCCTATTCTGCCCTGCGTGCCCCCGCCCACCTGTGTGGAATGAAACCATGTTGAAAACTGATGAGGTACAACTATGGATACTGTTCTGGGCCTTCCCCTTTGTCTCTGTCTCTCTCTCTGTCATAAACAATAAAAAAAAATAGAATAAAGGAAGGATGGAGTCCGCGTAATTTGGAAGAATCAGGCAAAGAGCAGTGGTTTATTGGGGATATTGAATAACAAAGGAAAGAAGTGCAGGAAAGAAATAAGACAAAGTGTTTGAAAAATTGGAAACACTTTCTGAAACCCCTGTCAGTAGGAGAATAGTAAAACAAATCACATCTCAATTATGCATTCCATTCATTTTTTAAAAATGTATTCATTGTCTACTGTGCAGTTAGGTTCTGGGGCAAAACCCCTGCCATCATATTATGCAGCTATTTAGAATTATGGCTATGAAGCTTAGGTAACAAACATGGAAAATGCAGATGATATAAGGGTTAAAATTTATGTGCAATCTGATGACAACTAGATTACCAAAATGGACAGATCCAGAGGAGAACGAAGTGAGGAAAACATGGCAAGGAAATAACAACTGTGTTAGGATGGTGGAGTCATGACCAACTTGTCTTTATTTTCCTAACTTACTGTACTGTAGTGATTGTAATCCATTTGTGAATCTAAAAAATAAGAAGGGACATCATATGACCCTCCCACAATAGCCAGCCGGTCCAGCCAGCCTTCAAGGGTCCTTCGCACTAGACAAGCCCCTTACGGTGCCAACTGACCGCTGACTTTCTCCGGTAGTTTGGCCCTGCTGCTCCGAGTCTGAATCATACGTGTTAAAGTTTGGAAGGTGCCTGGATATACAAAAAGGCACCCCTTTTCTCAGTGATGGCACTTCAGCAGCTTTCCAGTGGAAATGGATAGATCCCCAATCCAGCCTAATGCAGGGGCTAGTGTTTCCCCTGACTTTCAGGGCCTGGGCGCGCCCCATCCACTTGGAGCATGAGATGAAATGCTCAGCCAGCTTCCAGCCTTGGGAATGGGTGGGCCAGGCCCCACGTGCCAAGCCCCCCAGCCAGGTACTCACACCTCACACCTGTGCCTGCCTCCCCAGGACAAAGCGCAGGTTCCGCCTGGGGCATGACTGGAATGTGGCTTAGAATCAGACAGATTCAAATTTTTAAAAACTGTACAGATATTTCACTGACGAACTGCATGCCATGGTTAGAAAAATAAAATGATACAGAAGGGCTTGCAGTAAAAGCAGGCTCCTGTTCCATCCCTCTTGGATTCAATCTTGTCTCTCCGAGGCGATGGCTTTTAACTGTCTGGGTTTTCGGTTCCGCCCACTTACCTGCCTGTCTCTAAGTAATGTGTTAATCCTGCTGTGTCCTGGTGGCTTCTCTGGGGGCTTTGTCTCCCTGCTCTGATAAAGCAGCTTTTCTCATCTGTACACTTGGGGAGACATGAAGACGTGCCATCCAGCTCCTACCTTCAACAGTGGACTTGCTGCCCACCCGCCCAGCTGTGGGCAGTGTGGGCAGCAGATGGCCAGCCCCCAGCTGCTAGCCTCTTCAGGGTCAGCCTCAGAGGTACAGAGCCATCTGGCCCCAGGTAGCACCCTTTCTGGGGCAGCCTGTGTCCAGTGCCTGGGCACAGTGAGGGAGTAACATCAGCCTATTTCTGCTCAGCATAGGGCTCTAACAGTGGATACTCACTTGAGTGCTCTGGGCCCGGTTGGCAGAGGCTTGGTAGGGTCTGTACTGCAATTTGACTTATTTTGCTCAACCTGCTTCCTTCCGCTGCTTTCACAGGTGTCCATTCCAATAAGCATCCTGGGTCCCTAATTGTCTCAGTGTTTCCAGGGAACCCACTCTGTAATAATTACCCTCACCCCTCCCAGTTTTTCAGACTATATCAATTTGTGTCAGCAGGAACTACGTTTCCCAAAATTCTCTCTCCTGTCTTGTTCCAAGGTAGGGTTAGCCACGAGGGATAGTTGTGCAAAATTTGGAAGGCAAGAGTAAAGCAACAGCCATTTTTACTCTCTCAAGGTTGGCGTAGGGCCTGGCGCTGTTGCCATTTGCCTGCCATCGCTGACATACACTCACCTTGTTGGTGTGGTGCCCACGGCTTCTCTAGTTCTTCTGTGTCCTGGGCCAGGTGCATGTGCAGATCCTTGATGGGGGCACCTGCTTAACCAAAGGTCACCCACATTGTGGAGATTGGAGGTGGAAAGAGACACGCAGATTTCAGGTGTCCTTCTTCCTCACTTCCATCTTTTCTGTTTGCCTGCTGGTCCTGTTGACCACAGACCCAACTCCAGACACAGAGGCAGTAGTCTTACACAGACTGTTCAACCAGGGCCCATAAGTACGCAAGGCCCAATCCCATAACACTTTCCTTCTTGAATTCTGACTGATACAGTCACTATTTCTAGTTTTCTTTTTCTTTTTTAAAAGATTTATTTTATTGATTTTTGACAGAGAGAAACAGAGACAGAGAGAGACAGAGAGAAGGGGGAGGGCCCAGAGCAGTCTCCATAGTTGACATTAGTTTTCCATATAGTTTCACTCCACAGGCGGGCACAGGGCTGCGCAGGGCAGGAACTGGGCCGGGAGCCTCCCGCATGGGTCCCGGCAGGAACTGAACTGGGGGCACACCCCCCAGTTCAGCATGTGGGTCCGCATGGGCCGGGCCGGGATTCGATCCTCGGCCTCGGGGCTTCAAAGCGAGCGCTTTACCCGCTGAGCCATCCCAACTTTCCCTAGTTTTCTTAAAGATTTATTTATTTTATTGTTTTTGACAGAGACAGAGAAAGACAGAGAGAAGGGGGAGGGCCCAGAGCAGTCTTCACAGTTGTATGTCATCAGTTTTCTTTTTTTTAAGATTTATTATTATTTTTTATTGTTTTTTGACAGAGAGAGAGAGAGAGAAAGAGAGAGAGATACAGAGACAGAGATAGAGAGAAGGGGGAGGGCCCAGAACAGTCTCCATAGTTGCACATCATTGGTTTTTCCACATAGTTTCATTCCACAGGTGGGTGCAGGGCTGCACAGGGCAGGAACTGGGCTGGGGTCTCACCCCAGTGAGAACCGAACTGGGGACACTTCCCAGTTCAGCATATGGGTCTGCATGGGCTGGGGCCAGGATTTGATCCTCGGCCCCTGGGGCTGCAAATGAGCTCTTAAGCCACTGAGCCATCCCGGCTTCCCCATGTCATCAGTTTTCAACATGGTTTTGTTCCACACAGGTGGGCAGGGGCTGCACAGGGTCGGAACCAGGCCAGGGTCTTCTTGCATAGGAGGCACGTCCCCACGAGCTGGGGGATGAACTGGGGGCCTCCCACATGGGAAGCTTGCCCCAGCAAGAACCAAACTGGGGCCACACCCCAGTTCAGCATATGGGTCCAAATGGGCAGGGGCTGGTACTGGGACTCGATCCTCGGACCCCAGGTCTACTAAGCAAGCATTCTACCTGCTGAGCCATCTTGGCTTCCCCTGGTTTTCCTATTAATAACTTTGTTTCATCAGCTCTCAGTTGTACTTGACTCCTTACTCTATAATATAGGAAATTAATATCACTATCCTTGTCTTCCCCTTTCTTCTTCCCCTCTCACCTCTTCTATCAGCTATATTTAAATTTCTATATTTTCAAGTACCGTACCATTACATCCTGTCCTAAAATCATAGTGAATCTTTCCTTTCTTTGCTCATGGTCCACTCTAAAAGTTGAAGACCAATAAACAGCAACTGGAGCAGTATATTTTGTGTGGGTAAATGAGGGAAGGGCCTCGTAATGGTCTATTACTATATTTCTTACCCTGTATGTCCTAGGGCAGATACCAGTGTCACTCAAAGGCAATATTTTTAGCCCCAAGATCAAAAACATTTTCTTGTTTTATCTGCCATCATTTGCTCAAATGCATCTTATCTCTTATGTTGTTTCATTTTTGGACCATAACTTTCTTGTTGAGTGGTTTTTTCCCCCAGGTTTTTTATTGTTTTCTTTTTTATGTTTGGGCAAAGAATGCTAGTTATTTGCTATCATATTTCAATGATCTAGTTTTTTTAGTCATTTTATGTGTTTCTTGGAATCTATTATATTCTTCTAGAAGACTTTCTCCATAGGACCCACTGACATTTTAATGGACACCGAATTCTTTTGAGGCTTGCTAAAAGTTGTCATTCTGAAATATCTTTGCAGTGGATTCCTGGGTTAATTCCACTGTTTCTTGTATTTTCACATTACCATTTTGTTCCCTGATATTCACTCCAGTTTTGTTGGAGTACATTCTCATTTAGCTTATCTATGAGACATGTTCAAGAAGGAAATATCAAGTACCTACCTGAGGATTTAGCTAACCTCTTTGCCTTTCAATGTCCCCAACTACAACATGGGGAATTATGGCACTGACCTCATGGGATCACTGTGAGGGTTATATGTTGTAACCGTGGTAGAGTGCCTGATATTGGTACAGAGTAAATTTTGGTTCACTTCCCTAATTAAGCTACTTTTTTGCTAAGAGATCTTAAATGCTCCCATTGCCTATGAAATAAAGTCCAAATTCTTTAGCATGGCCCAAGGCCCTCCATATTAGATCCCAATTGACCTTTTCAAATTTATTTCTTATTACCGGTATGCTCTTCATGTACCTCGCATGCTGCCAAACTCTCCTCCTAGCACCCCTGCGTCTTCCAGCCATCAGGCCTTGATTCTCTCTGTTTCCTCTGCCTGGAAAGTCCCTTCCATACTGTGTGTCCAAACCCATTTCTGGTCTCAAGTGCTCCCTCTGTTCTACATCCTTCCCTGATCTACAAACAATCCAGATGCCTCCCCCGGCTTTTATCCCTTTCTACTGGGTAGTAGAGCTATTATGTCCACACACTTGGCTGACTGCCTGTGGATGGACCAAGCTCTTTCAACGCTTCTATGCTTCTGGGGCAGCCACAGGGGTGAGCGATTCCCTTTTTGCAGGGTGGGCAGCATCCAGGATGTCTCTAGGCAATGTTTTCAGAGAGCCAAAAACTGCTTCCTTTCTCTCACCTGTCAGTATGGCTTTCCTCACCCACAAACAGCCTCCCCAACCCCAATCCATGGAAGGGTCAACTTTACTTTTAGGGTTGCCACCTGTTTGGCGAGGTCTTATGATCACTGGGAAAGTACTTGTCATCAAGTGTCTCTTCCATTGGGTTTTAGTTAAAGGAATATTTAGTTAAAAGCATGTACCCCTGGGAGGGTTAGCACATTAATATACCATTGGCATTTATTCATTTACTCATTCAAACACATGAGATGACTCGGGTGTGCTATGGAAGATTTGGGGACACAGAGAGGAAGACATAATCTCTGTCCACAGGGAAATCACAATTAGATTTAAGATCACCTTCCAGCTGAAAGCAAAAAACTGAAATATTTGAGGGTTTGGGGATGTGGGCTGGGTTAGTGCAGGAGGAGACTGTGAAGGCTCGGGGGCCTGGGTAAAAGGATCTACAGAGTAGTGGGGGGCCCCAGACAGATTTTTCCCTATTCCTCAGTTTAGCCCTTAGGTATAACGGAGCCTAGCTGGTCACCACCAGTCAAGGCAGGGGCGTGGGGAGAGGGTGAAAGGAAAGATGACGTGGCCTCTGAGTATAGGGTTCTACCCACCCCATTCGTGTGCCATGTTCTCCCCTGACCCGGGTGAGACCCTGGACAGCTCCTTGTAACATTCCCTTTGAGCAAACCACAGGGAAAGGAAAATCCCTTAGCTCACCCAGCCACATTCTTGGCCATTTTTGCTCATTTTCAGGATAGGCATGGGAAGCATGGGACAGGAAGAGCAGCCCACACTAGTGCTCATCACAGGCCCTCCTCTTCAGTGGTGGGCCAGACCCAGTCCCCTTGACCTGGACTGATGCAGGCTTCTGGCACTGGAGCTGCAGAAGCTTTGGAGCTGTGTGCTTCTGAGCAGATGCTGCAGCTTATTAAAGGTTGAATTCTGTCTGGTGGTCACATCCTGGATTGGCTGCCCTATGCCAGACAAAGCTCCTTTTGTAGCCAGTGCGACCAAGGGAAGGGGGAAAGCTGAATTCTTAATGTAGCCAATCAACTTCCAGCTTATATTAATAAATTTATTCCAGGACCTTTCCCAAACAAAGTTTTGCTAATATGGAGCTGTGGGGCTGCGGGAGCTGACTGAGGCCTGGCGGTGTCCACAGGCCCACGTTCTCCACACCTTTGGTTACAGCCAGCTCTGGGGCCCACTGGGGCCCAGGCTGTGTTGTCTTGGGACCCCAGCCTTCTAATTGGGCTTTTGTGGTATCTGCCTTATCCTGGAGGAAGGCTGCCAGGGAGCCTACCCACACCTAAATCAAAGACCACAGGTTCTTATAGCTAGAAGGGTCCCAGAGACAGCCAGTCTGGTACTTTTGTTTCACAAGGGACTGGTAGGGAGGAGAGGAAAGAATACTGGATCCTTGTTATCTACAGAGATAGTGACGGGCTAAGACTCCAGGTCTCCCCAACTCTACATCAAGAGATGCTTTTGCTTACACCTTGTGTAACCTTTCTTCTGGAAATGTGTATGCTTCAACAGAAAGATAAAAAGAAGAGGGCAATTAACTTTAAAGAACAAACGGATGATGGTGGAAGCTAAAACACAGTGATCGACCTACAGGCTGGGGGCTGTCCTGGTTCTCCCAATGTCATGTGATGATACATATACACTACAGTCTAGAGACCCAGGGAAGCTGGTGTAACTCCAGCTGAAATCTGAAGGCCTGAGAACCAGGGGGGCCAATGTTGGAAATCTCAGTCTGAGGGCAGGAGAAAGACCAATGCCCCAGCACAAAGGGCAGGCAGGTAAAAGGGGCAAACTCCTCTTGGCTCTATGTTTTATTCTATTCAAGCCCTCAGTGGATTGGATGATGTCTACCCACGCTGGGGAGAGCAATCTACTTTACTGAGGTTACCAGTTCAAATGCTAATCTCATGTGGAAACACCCTCACAGACACACCCAGAAATGTTTAACCTGCTCTCTGGGTATCAAGTTGACATATGAAGTTAACCATCATAGTGTCTGTGCTTTTCCCTATAAGATCCTCCCGCCATCTCAAATTTGAAAAGAAATCAACCACAGCTTCTCATCCCAGTACAGTTTTTACACATACCTAGGGCGTCCCAGTGATGTAAAGACTGCTTGCATGGGACAAAAGATGTGGAGTTCACTTCTGATGCAATCCTAGTTATAGATAAATACTCACTGGAAAGGTAAGCCCCAGCCAGTTGTTCTGTTGCTATGACAGCAAAGATAGCTTTTGGGGGACTAAATTAATCAATTTTGCTAATTTTGACCAGACATACTAATTTAAATGGGACAGAAAACAATGGTACTCTCCTGTTTCAAATGGTACATATGGTCAGCCTACTGACACCTTGAATTTAACCCAGTAAGACTAGTCATACGTACTGTTTGAAACAGGACAATACCATTATTTTCTGTCCCATTTAAAACAGTATGTCTGGTCAGCCTATTTCAGAGTTTTGTGCACTTTGGGAGGCAAGATAGCCAAGTGGTGTAGGAGATATTCAGCAGAGCCAGATATAGTCCTGGGTTCAAATCTTACCCCTGTCCTGATTGACTGAGTCTGTAATTTGTGGATGGTTCCATAAACAACTTGTGCACCAGTTTTCCCATCTGTAACATGAAGATAATATTAAGGTTGTTTGAGAGAATTAAATGAATCAATTCATGTGAAGTACCTAGGACAGGGTCTGGCACATAGTAAATGCTCAATATGTGTTAGCCATTATTATTATTATTGGAGAAATAAGGGAAAACAATAAGCATTTGTTGAGTGTTTAGGTGAGGTATTGTGGATGCCAGAAAGTTTGGGGAATTAACAAGAATAAGACATGGGCCTGGCTCTGAGATGCTTTCTTCTATGAAAGAAAATAAATATGCCAAGAGGAAGGAATGCCATGCAAGTGAGACTGATTAAAAAACTAAATTCTGAGAAAGGGGATTGGATTCCAGAAGGAATTCTGAGAAGGGGATTGGAAAAGAAGAAATCAGACCAGACGCTGAACATTCTGAGATTTCAGAGATGAGAAAATTATTATCTTGAGTAATTTGGGGCAGTTAAAAAGTGAAAGGTTTTTTTTGTTGTTTTTTTTTCAAATTAGAGGCCTGTTGTTTGTGTGTACGTGCGTGTGTACCTGTGTGCGTGTGTCTGTGTGCACATATGTGTGTACTCCCACTCTCACAAAAAGAAAAGCGCTTTTTTTTCCTTTTTCTTTTTTTTAAGAAAGGAGAGAAAGAAATCTTTCTAACACCACCGGGAAACCTCATCCCATTAGGAGGCTTCATGAATTCATTAGCACATCAGCTATGGCACCTTTGTTTCAGAAACCCCAGCTCCCAGGACACCAGGGAAATTCTGAGAGGCCAGACTGGCCTGTCAAGACAGAGAGAGAATGGGGAACCCAAGGAGAGATTTTGGGGTCAGAGCAGAACTGCGAGCCTTTACATCAGGGAGTGGACTGAGGACCCAACCTCCTGACCCCAAGGAGGAATACGGCCCAGGGGCCATTTACATGGAAGCTGATTTATGCGTAAATTTCTAAAGTGTGTGTATTGTTGTTTTCTCAAATAATACTAAGAAACAGAAACGGAGGACTTCAACGTGATTTAGAATCTTTTCACTTACCGGAAGTTACTTTGACCTTTGTGGTAAGACCTTAGCTATTTGGAACTGTAGAGGGATAAGGTTAAATCATTCTAATGGGCTTTAAAAATATATACACACTTCTTTGCTTTGTTTACTAGAGTATTTGGAACATGTGTTTCCCTTTTCTTAATGACTTAAGGTGCCTACCATAGACTCTGTCGCCCTTATGATCTTGTGAATAGGAAGATTTACCCCACGTTAAGTGGGCCCAGACTACAGTGTGTTTTGAATGTTACATAATTTTATTGAAAAAAATAATAATAGATTTCTGGATTCAGCTCTGGCATGTAAAAAGCTCAGAAGTTGTCATTCTCGTCCTTGGAACAAGAAAAAGCTTTATAAACTGAGTATCAGTGACTTTTCTAGAACTGATCAGAGAATTGGGGTTGCAGGGCCAATCACCTTTTTGAAATCTGGAGAGACAAATGGGAACACTGCTGTGATTGGCTTACCTGGAGCAGTTGCTGCTCAAACCATAAATTAGTGGGAACTCCTAAATGGCAATTTGATGACTTGCTGGAGATTAAACGTGGGCCATCGCGAGAGTGAGAAACTCTAGAGGGTCACAATCCTAGAGGCCCCCATATTCCTCTGTGTTTTACATCCAGGACCTTCACCAGGTTCTCACAGTAAAGAACCAAGCAAAAGCTCCTGTGGCTCTGGCAAGGAGAGTGGGAAAGTAACCATTTTGAAATATTAATAGGGGGAAGCTGGGATGGCTCAGTGGGTTAAGTACTCACTTTGTAGCTCCGGGGATCATGGATCGAATCTTGGTCCCAGCCCTGCAGACCCACATGCTGATCTGGGGAGTGCCCCCAGTTCAGTTCTCACTGGGGTGAGACCCTGGCCCAGCTCTTGCCCTGTGCAGCCCCACCTGTGGAAGGAAACTATGTGGAAAAACTGATGATGTGCAACTGTGGAGACTGTTCTGGGCCCTCCCACTTCTCTCTGTGTGTCTCTCTCTCTCTCTCTCTCTCTCTCTCTCTCTCTGTCAAAAACAATTTAAAAATAAATAAATAAATAAATAAATCTTTGAAATATTAATATATTCAGTGTATTCTCCTCAACAAAAGCCCACTCTCTAGGGAAAAGACTTTGCTAGAGCCTTCCCTACCTGGGGGAAGGGAATCACCCAGCTCCAGGCCCCTTTATCCTTCCTGTCTAAAGGGAAGGTCTAAGAAATATTTGTGAAGGTCTCAGCCCAGAAACACATGTCCACTAAAAGACTGACATTAAATCAGGAGGTTATGTAACACTTTCTCTCGTCACACTTACCACCACATTAAAAGGGCTCCCATATTGTCATAGTGAATTACAGCCGAAAGAGCGGCCAGGAGCAGACTCTATTTAAGGAGGAGTTCTTAGGGAAGCCCAAAGGCAGTGGAAGACACAAAAACAAGGACATTACAGAACTTTGAAGCCTGTGGCATCTATAGTTACAGCAAAATATTAAACACAGCCCAGCACTTAGCCAGATTAACCTAAAAGTTCACACTCAAGACTTACCTCTATATCTTTTGGTCTATGCCTCATCTGTGGCTTTCAACAATTACAAGGCATGCTAAAAGGCAATAAAAAACACAATCTGAAAAGACAAAGTAAGTGTCAGAACAAGCCTCAGATATGACACAGATTTTGGAATTATCAGACAATTGAAACTGTTAGGGGCTGTACTGGAAAAGTAGACAGCATGCAAGAACTGGTGGGTAATATAGGCAGATAAAAGTGGTCCATGTATATGTGACTGGTCTGGTGCCTTAGCCAGAAACCACAACCTGGATCCCAGAGCAGTGCCTGTTAAACTTCCTTATCAGCTCCTCTTTTCTCTCCTTGTTTCTTCTAGGCTAAACCATGCCCGGTGCCAAGTTTCACATCTATTCTCATTACAGATAAGGTAGTTTAGCAAATAGAGGGAGGGGTTGCAATGAGCGGGAGACAGCCAGCCAGAGGCAAAGTTGGAGTCAGGCCCTTGGTGAGTAAGCACAGGCTGTTTCTGATTATCTTTCAGCTTTACAGGATCCAATAGCTTGTTATTGTCAGTTCCTGACAAATAAGACAAGGCCTAGGGAAGGACTGGCCAATAGGAATACGCAACTTATAAATTTCTAATGGGAACATTAAAGCAAGTAAAAAGAATAGATTAACCCAGTATATCTAAAATGTTATCATTTGAACATGTAACCAATATAAAAAAAATTTTTTTTGTTGGTTTTAGGTGACCAATATAATAATTAATGAGTACTTTGGATTCTTTCTTTTTTTTTTTTTTTGAAAGGGCAGGGGGCACGTGTAGTAAGTCTGAATCCAGTGTGGATTTCTCAGTTTGTACTAGCCACATTTCAAGTTCGCAACAACTCCAAAGGATGGTATTAAGACAGAGTTTGTTTGGGGCTGCTAGTGTCAAAAGGGGGCTTACACAGGACTGAAATGCATTTTTCTTATGTAAATGCTCAGGTAGGCATTGAGGGCTTTCTGATGTGACACTTTGGGGTAATACTCAACTCAGGTTCCTTCTAGCTCCACCCCACATGGGCTTCATCTCCAAATCCCTCAATAGTCCAAAATGACTGTTTTGGCTCCAGCCAGTATCCACATTCCAGCCAGCAAAAAGTGGGAAAAGAAGAAGGAGGAAACCCTACTCTCTTTTAATGGCACTTCTAAGAAGTTACCCATGTATTACTTTGACTTAACATGCCTGTAGTCACGTGGCCCTACCGCGCTGCCCCGGAGGCTGAGAAATGTAGGCTCTATTTTATGTGACCAGGTAACCAGCTAAAATGCAGAGGTTCTATGAGTAAGGAAGAAAAAGAAAACAGAAATTCAGAATTAACTGGTAGTATTGGTCTCAGAAACCAACCCACACTAAAGAAATGTAGGTTAGAAGGGTAGACAAGAAAGCCAATTTATTATGAGATTATGCCGAGACTGCATAAGAACCTGGCTTCTGTCCTTAAGGTGATCACAATATCTAAAAACTAGGCAAGGTGACATTGGTCAAGGGCTTGAAGAATGAGTAGGTATTCATTGAGCAAGAGGAATGAAAAGGCATCCCAGGTGGAAGGGACAGCATGTGCACAGGTTAGGAGACAGCAAAGAATATGACGTGTTTGGGAGCAGGTGGTAGCTGGAAGGGTGCTGTGAGTGATCACTGCTGTGGCCTCCTCCACATTCAACTCCCTCTCAGTAACTACCCCATTTTCTTTTGGGTGTCCACCGTCCCTACACTTCCCATGCAGTTGGGAGGAAGTTGACTCCACCCCAACCCAAGGGGTGGGGTGAATAGCTGCAATAGAGACTCATCAGCAAAATCCCTTCTTGCTTGAGAATGAGCAAGTGACCGAATGCTGACCTGAGAGACTGGAGGAGACTTTGCTAGCAACCTCAGGGAAAGATGAGCTTTCTCCTTCTCCTTCTCCATGGTACAGAATATGGATATGGAGCCAGGAATTGCTGCAACCATTTTGTCACTGTGGGAGAAACCTGCCCAAGGATGAAGACAACACCATGGAGGGCAGAGAGGATATCCAGAAAGAAGCAGGGGCTTTGATGACATTGTTGAGCTATTAAGTCAAACTTACCCTGAAGCCCAATCTACCTGTAAGCCTTAGGCAGGATTGGGCCATCGTGTGAGGAACCCTGGGGTCTAGTCTTTATTCTGGGGGTAGTGGGAAACCATAGATTCCTTCTTTCCTTCCTTCCTTCCTTCCTTCCTACCTTCCTTCCTTCCTTCCTTCCTTCTTTCTTTTTGGCATCCTATGTTTATTAAAGACATATGGGCAGGTATTGTTCCCAAAAAAATTCTATTGGAAGGTAATCCTTAAATGGTTCCTGCACACTTTATTGTACGTAATTACTTGTAATGGAAAAGAAAGTAAAGTTTTTCGTAAACTTTGGCTTATTTTATACCACATTTTATACTTCAGGTGTTAATCTCCTTCTGTTTAGTAGCCTCTATTTTCCTTTTTCCAGCTATCAACCTCAGAGACGTTCATATTCCTATTACCATAATCACCCTTTAATTTCTGGGCCTGTCCACCTCCTCCCACCCAGTCTCATTTGCTGCCTCTCTTCCCATAAAAGGCTTTCAAGCTGATTGGACCTGAATTGTAGGAAGTGGCCTGGGGGTGCTGGGTGCAAAGAGCCTGGACCAAGGCCAGAAAGGAGAACATGAGCCAAGACAAAGAAGAGGGGGTGAATTTGAGGGCCACTGAGCCAGAGTGATTGAATAAGGGGGCGTGAGGAACAGGATGTGCTTTGGGAAGATGCTACAACTTGGAGCCTGGCTGCATGAATGGAGATGCTTTCTGTCCTCTTTCTGTCTCTCCCATTGTAGCCCCATGAAACCCTTTCCACTGCCAGACTCTTAAGTCCCCTCTTTGGTGCATTCATGCCTCTGATTATAGTTTCTTACGGGCATGCCTGGTCCTCTGGAAAGTAGACCACACCTCATCGTCTTCACATCCCCTGGGACGAGCCTGGCACATGGTTGGCACTTGGTCAATGCTGTACTGGTTCTTGCTGAGCTAGGCGTTAGCTGCCTCCTCCTTCTGCCCCTGGGGCTTAGTCATCTCTTTCATAAGTAGCCTCCAAAAGCTTCAGCCACGATACCCAGCTTTCTTGTTGGCAGGTGTTGGCAGCTCGAGTGCCAAACGCCAGGGATCTAGCCACTGGGAACATGCTAAGACGATGAGGGGGAGCCAAGTAATCAGGGCTGTATACATTTAGAGCGGTGTGAATGTGCTCCCCGGGGGATCTGCACCCCCATGCCAGGAAGCAGAAACCAGGCCTCTTCCTTTCTTTTTTCTCACCTGTTGTGTCTTGTGGCCAAAAGTACATTCATTGGCTCTCCATGCTTCTAAAATAAATCCATTTCAGGACCACACCCTTCCAAGCTACCCCAGATTTGCTCCCTGCCAGAGCTTAACCCCTTCTCATCCCACCAGGCCTAAAATGCTGGGGTGTCACTTGCAATAATATTAACCCCTCAGCTCCTTTCAGAAGAGGGAATCTCAGTTTTCCTGAGGTCTGTTCCCCACCATTTCTCCTTCTGCTAATATACTAATTCATCCCGGGGATACTGGCTCAGTGGGTTGAGCACTCACTCTGCAGCCCTGGGGTTGGAGTATCAAATGCCACCCGTGGCCTGTGCGGACCCATATGCTGAACTGGGGTGTGCCCCCAGTTCAGTGCCTGCCGGGGCCCACGTGAGAGACCTTGGCCCAGTTCCTGCCCTATGCAGCCCCATGCCCACCTATGGAATGAAATGATATTGAAAACTAATGACGTACAACTATGGAGACTACTCTGGGACCGCCCCTCTCTCTTTGTCTCTCTCTGTCAAAAAACAATAAAAAAATAAATCTTAAAAAAAAAAAAAATTCATCCCATAGGATGTTGACTGTCTTTTAGGATGCTCATGGGCTGAGTGGTGTTGGGGGAGAACTGTACTAACGTTTTACCATTTATGTCAGACACCTCTCCTTTTTCCTTTTATATTAACCTCCGCTGGGTTTTTTGAGGTGCTCCTTTTTCCTCCAATCCCGAAGTTTCCTCATCACCTCTCCAAGATTCCAAGCTTTTCCCCTGGTCTGTTCCATGATGGAAAGTCCTAGCCCCTGCAAGCCTGTGCTTTTCCGAAGGGCTCTGCGATTCAGCTCGCATCTGCCCCAGTGTTTTGTTGTTTTCCCTGTCGCTATGGCAGGGATTAAGACACTAGTCAGGGAAGGAGGGTGGAGGGAAAAAAAGTTAGCAGGGAAAAGCAGGACAGCGAGGAGAGAGCCTGATTGGAGGGTGTCAGAGCCGGAGGAAAGAGGGAGAAAGAGGCCGGGCAAGTCAAGGACAGAGGAGGAATTCTGTTTTGTTTTGTTCTATTTTGGTTTCGGTTTTTTAGTTTGGGTTTGTTTCCAGAGGTGAGGAGACGGGCATTTAGTGCTTAATCCTGCCCCTCATGCAAAATCGCAGCTGAAGAAATCCTCTCCCATAGCCAGTAATCCAGGGACAACCTCCAGGCCACCAATAATAGGAAAAACTCTCAAAATAGCTTGCAGTTATTCTCAATTCACTTTAAGGACAGGCCTGCTGAGCCAGTGTGATAATGTGGCCCAGTCCTACCCAAGACTCAGGCAAGAGGATCCTGGCCTTTGGAAGTCCCTGCTGGAACCTCCTGTGTCCCTGAGGTAAGACGTCCTCAGGACCAAGGGAGATGCCCAACTAGGGTCCATGCCCATGCCCATGTCCATGCCCACATCCACCCTCATTTAGACCTCGCTCCCAGTCCTCAGGACCTCCGACTCTCTGCTCAAATGGCCCAAGCTTGCTTCTAGGGCCCATGTGGTCCTGTTCCTGTGATCCACCCTATCTAGGGTGGCCTGTGAAGCCAGTGGCCAAGAGGTAGCTGCTTGGGGCACAGGCAGTGGGCAGAAGAAGGAGGTGCAGGGGTGTGAAGTGGGCGAGGCTGAGGGTGGGATCAAAGGACAGGGTCCCCGTGCTGCCACATTCTTGTCTGAGGAGACTGAGAATTCTAAAGTCACGCTTAGCCTTTTAGAATGTTATGAAGATACGTTTGTGAAGGTAGGAGGCTAAGACATATTTTATTTAACAATTTTTTAGCTATTGACTAATAGCTTTTAAATATTTAGATACACAGTATGTGCATCTTTCTTTGAGTTCTTGCCCTGGCCCCACAAACCTGTGAAGAAACAGAGATTTGCCTGGCGTGGATGCCTCTACCTCTAGCTGCACCTCCAAACCTCTGGTTTCTGAAGATGCTTCTGGTGGGAGCAGAGTTAGGTTCTTTGGAATATTTGGAGTCTCTTGTCACTGGCATGTGTGCCATCTGCTAGCTGAAGCCATGATATTTTGGGACAATAGCAGCAACCAAAGTTAAATTCAAATTTAATTAAATGTAATGCCAAGTTAAATTCGAAAGTATGCTCAAAGGACAACGGCACTTCACTTATCCAGAGAGGAGTTCCGCAGCAGCCACGGTTATTTGGAACACTGCCAGGAACCAGAAAAGGAGCAAAAAGAAACAAAAACCCAAAACAAATGAGGAAACAACCACCCTCAAAACAAACCAAAAAGTACCCTTCACACCCAACATAAATGTCACAGAATTCAGCCCCTACCGTTTATATATTTGCCTGCAGGCAAGCCATTCAGACCCTCCTGCAGAGCCCATTTGAGTGGATGTAGACCACTCACCGCACAGTTTGGGTGAAGAGCTTCCCTTTGCACAGTGGATTTGAAAGAACACCTGAGCCGGGGAGGCAGGGAGGCTGCTGGAAACTTGACACTGATCAGAACGAGATGGTTGCTAGTGTGAAAGGCAGAGACAAACTTAGAATGAAAAGTGGACAGGAGAGCACAGCACAGCCTCTGAGTCCAGTTAGTGTGATAGGAACAACCTGTGTCACAGTCCACTCCAAGAATGGGGGGTTGGTGGGGAGGAGACTGTGTGCTATGATTTGAACGTTTGTGTTCTCCCAATTTTTAATGCTAAACCCTCACCACTAAGGTGATGGTATTTGGAGGCGGGGCCTTCAGGGTGCTTAGGTCACGAGGGCAGAGCCCTCAAAAATGAGATGAATGACGGTACAAAAGAGGCCCAGAAAGCTCCCGGGACCCTCCCACCATGAGAGGACATAGTGAGAAGCCTGCAGCCTGGAAGAGGGCCCTCACCTGACCTTGCAGACACCGTGACCTCAGACTTCCAGCCTCTACAACAGCGAGAACTAAGTTTCTGTTGTTTATAAACCACCCACCTGTGGTATTATGTCCCAGATGGACTGAGACCATGTGATTCACGGAAACGCTGGGCATCATGAAAAGTAACAAAAATTTAAAAGTGGGCCAGTATCCTGTTTGGGTGAGTGCTTGGAGCCCTGGGGATTTCCTACTGCTGGTGGGAGGATAGCCACTCTGGGTTTGGCAGCGCCTTGTAAAGCCGAACACATGCTGAACCCTCGACCCTGCAGTTCTGCTCCTAAGTGTGTATGGAGAGAACCTTGTACGTGGGCACAGGAGACACATGCCAGACAATTCATGGTGGACTGTTTGCAATAGTATTCAAAATCCCTCAAATGTCCATCAACAGTAGAATGAAGAAAAGCATTGTGGTATATTCTGTGGTGGAATATTATACAGCTGAGAAAATGAACAGACTACAGCCACACACGGCAACATGGGCGAACTTAAAAAACACAATGTTCAACAAAGGAACTGTAAAAACAGAATATGTAAGTAGGATTCAATTTATATAAAGTTCAAGAATAGGCAAAACTAATTTTATTGTTTGGGGCTACATTCATATGTGGTAAAATAATAAAGAAAGGCAAGGACAGCATTGACATATAAATTGGTGCAGAGGTTACCTCTGACCAGGAAAGAGGGGGGTCCTAAGGTCTGTTGTTAGATACCTGGCCCTGGCCCATGCAAACCCACATGCTGAACTGGGTGCAGCTGGTAACTGCTGCAGTGGCTCAGCAGTGAAGGGTCTCGCCTCGTTCTCACCCCTTTCCCATCCTGCACGGACGGCCCCACAGCCACCTGTGTGGAATAAAACCATGTCACAACTATGGTGACTGCTCTGGCCCTCCCCACTTCTTTCTCTTAACTTCTTTCAAACAATAAATCTTTATAAATAAGTAAGTAAATAAATAAATAAATAAGCAAGCAGCCACAGCCATTGCCAGGCACATCCTGCAGAGAAACAAGTCCCTTGCCCACCCCGCAAGCACTTTACTCAGCAGGGCTTGCGTCTTGGGGGTCGC
Organism: Craseonycteris thonglongyai; assembly: GCA_004027555.1. Classification (NCBI taxonomy): domain Eukaryota; kingdom Metazoa; phylum Chordata; class Mammalia; order Chiroptera; family Craseonycteridae; genus Craseonycteris; species Craseonycteris thonglongyai. Next base: position 53,898 of record PVKE010000342.1, read on the forward strand.
CAGGTTAAGTAGTCTCTCCTTTAGCACTTTCTCTCTTCTCTACTCAAAGTGCCTGTGTTTTAATGTTTTCTCAGGCTCTCCTACCAAAAGAAAAACAAACAAGCAAACCGAATTATAACCATAATTGCATCGAAGTGTCAGCTATTTAATTGTTCCTTCTTTCAGGCCTTTCTCTCAGCATTGTCTAACCCTGGTGGCTGAAGGTAGTGCTACCGATCAACATCCCAGCCCAGGCCCAGACCGTCAGAACCAATCCTGGTCCTTGGCTGGGAATGTACAACAGTGTTCTTGGTTGGTCCCACTTTGAGGCCTTGAGACGTTGTGCCAGGCACTGTGTGAGGCTTTGTGCTAGCAGACATATGAGTTACGCATTATGACTTCATTTTACAGACATGGTAACTGAGGTCCCTACCTAAGGTCAAACCGGGAGAACTCAAACCCAAACTGGTAGACTTCTAACCTGAACTGTAGTCTTCTTGTTAAGGGTGTTTCTCATCTGATCCCTCAACCATCTCTAAGCCCAAAGATTCCCTATTAAGAGATTTATTCCTTGAGGTTGAAAGCATTTTTATTTTCAAGAGTTTTCATTAAATGCAAAAGCCTCTGGGCAGTATAATCCCCTAAACCTTTATTTTATAGCATCAGAGAAGGGAGAGTTTAATGGATTAGTCTTGAGCACGGAAGTGAGGGCCTAAGGGTGTGCAGGAGAAGGGCAGAATGAAAATGTTTAATTGGCTGAGAGCTCCTTTTCCCTGGGGCCTTGATGAGCCCAAGGTTAGCTTCCTATCTGGTTTCCCAGGGGCCCTAAGGCTGATCATTTCCAGTAGCTACTTGGGGAGGGCAATTATCTTGAGAGCACCTTCATTCCTTTCTCCCCCCTCACTCCCAGACCCCCACCTGCCCAAGTATAGTCTCTGAGGCTTTCAGGAGCCCTGAGCGTGGAGGGTGGGATGGAGAGGCAGAACAGCAAGGCCACACGCTCTCTCCTGACCACAGGGCCGCAAGGGTCAGAGAGCTCAGGACCTTCCAAGATGGGCCTGGGCATGTGGTGTGTGCATGTGGGTGTGGGGAGGGGTTCAAGTTCTCCATGCTCCTGGGTTGTCATGGCAACCTCTCCAGTGAGCCAATCACATGGTGATCGGGGTGTTTCTGAAGGCAAGCTGATAATTATCTGACTGGAAGCATGGGTGTAGGCTGAGCTGAGAGACCCTAGATGAAGGGACTGGCTCATTTCTGGCTTGACACCGTGGACTTCCAGGACTCAACCTCAAGAATCAATATCTGCATGTTGGCGTCTCTGCGTGGAAGTCTCTTTGCTGACTTGCAGGAACAAAGCTGCTCCCCGACATTCTGAATCAGGGCCCGAAGGCAGGTGACAAAAATCCCTGAATGTAGGAGGAATAGTCCGTGGTCTCTCTTTCACCTGCCTCCCTTCCCCCACTGCGTGGTTGGGACTGATCTACATTGTCTACTCCTCTCTTTCCTGCATATTTTCCAAGAAATGAGATGCAGGTTATCTGAATAGGCACTAAGAAATAGGTCATCCACATGCCAGGCACTGCGATAAGCCTCATTTACCCTCACTACAGTCACATCTGGTATAAACTAGGGCTCATTTGACACGTGAGAGCACCCATATTTGGGAAGGGTAAGTGGCTTGCCCAGGGTCACAGAGCCAGGCTGTGGTAAAACCTGGATTTGAGCCCAGTTGTCAGATTATTGAGTTGGAACCTCTAGCTCACTGCCTCTCGGCCTGGGTCCTGTGAGCAGACATCCTGGAAGCACAGTAAACGGAAAGGTGTGGAAACGTAGTCAGAGGAACTATCTGTGCAGCATAGGATGGTGGTGGTGGTGGTGGGGAGCTTCTCCCCATTCCACATCGCATACCCTGCATTGTACCCCTTCTAGAGTAAATATCGCTTGCCCCCTAAAAAGCTCAAATGTGGTTGAAAATAGCAACATAGGGATTTCCAGTCTTTTTAGATTTGCGGTGCTCTGTTGCTCTTGGTTGTTGTTTGTTTCTTTTGTTTTTATAAATATCCCTTTTATAAAGGGACATTTATTTGCCATATGAAATTCAATTAAAAAGTGTTTTCTTTTTAAAGACTTATTTTTATTGTTTTTGACAGAGACAGACAGAGAGAGATAGAGAGAGACAGAGAGAAGGGGAACAGTCTCCATAATTGTATAGTCATCAGTTTTCAATATAGTTTCACTCCACAAGTGGGCATGGGTCTGCGCAGGGCAGGAACTGGGCTGAGGACTCTCCCACATGGGGGCATGCCCCTGCAAGCTGGGGGCCTCCCACATGGGAAGCTCACCAGGGGCACACCCCAGTTCAGCATATGGTTCCACATGGGCCAGCATACAATCCTCAGACCTCGGGGCTGCAAGACTAGCACTTAACGCGTTGAGCCATCCTGGCATCCCAAAAAAGTGTTTTCTTTAGAACCCCTTAAGATAACTAGAGATGCCTAAAGCTGTTAACTTGAAATTTGTGGAACAGCTTACCAGGTGTGCCCACTTTGTGAATACTCATCAAGCTGAACACTTCAGATTTGTGCCTTTCTTTGTTTGTATGTTATACAACAATAGAAAATTCACCCAAGGATTAGGAAACTAAAGGAGAGGGTTGTCTCTGAGTAGTGTGTGTAAATGAGAACGAGGGTGTGGGTGTCCGTGGTCTCTTTTTCTGGACATCACAGCTCAGAGCTCTTATTTGGGCTGCCCTATGGTGACAGCCTGTGAAGAATTTTCTCGTGGCTGCCTTCTGGGGGTTTAGCGTCCCAGCCTTCCAGGGGCTCACAGTGTAAGGTTCATAGAGGGTTGAGTGTGAAGACCTCAGTGTGCATGCTCACGTGTGTATGGGGACAGAGGCTGGCCAACACTCTGCTCGTAGGCTGTTTTTATTTGCATGCCAGCTCCAACACATTCTAGCTGTGTGACCTTGGATGAGTTCCTTAATGTTTCTGAGCCATTGTTTCCTCATTTGCAGAGTGAGCATGCCAATAGAGCTCACATCATACAATTGCGTAAGGAAGAATTAAATCAGGGAATGTGTGTAAAGGGCCTATCCCAGGATCTAGCACACAGTAAACACTAAAATAATGCGTAGAATCCAAATGTCTGGGGATGGGGTTTAGGTAGCCAATTTTTTATAGGCTCTGTAGTGGATGCTGTCACACAGTCAAGGTTAAGAATTACACTCTGTGCTGGCCTCTGCCCCCACTCTGGCCCCATGGGAGGTCTAGAACATTAATTCTCTTCTCTCCCTCTCTCACAGAGATCAGAGAAGCCTGCCCTTTGGAAGAGGGTCTAGATGCCAGAGGAAAAGTCATTCCTCCCTCCCCCCCACAGACATCCACTGAGCATGTGCCAGCCACGGTGTGGGGGAAAGGACAAGCAGATGGTCAGGCATGACTCCTGCCCTTGAGCAGGTAACTGCTCGCAAAGGAAAATGCTTGCTGACATGCACTGTGGTGAACGCTTGGGCTCTGGTCCCAGCTTTGCCCCGTCTGAGTTCCTCTGGGCCTTATTTTTCACATCTCTAAAATAAGGGCGATGGACTGGTGGCTTTCTGACGTCCTTCCATAATGACATCCTGTGAATCTGTAAGGGCACCCTTATTGCTCTGAAACTCAGCCATAAGAAAATGAACAGCCCAGTTAAAAAGTAAGCTAAAGAACTGAACAGCCACCTAACCCAAGAAGATATAAATATGGCAAGTAAGCGTATGAAAAGACGCTCAATATCACATGTCATTAGGGAATTGCAAATTAAAACAATGGGATACTACTAAACACTTATTAGAATGGCCAAAATTAAAAACAAAAAAATGATGACACCAAATGCTTGTGAGGATGTGAAGCAATAGGAACTCTTATTCATTCATTGCTGATGGGAGTGCAAAATGGTGCAGACACTTTATTTTTTTATTTTATTTATTTATTTTTAAAGATTTATATTATTGCTTTTGACAGAGATAGAGAGAGACAGAGAGAAGGGGGAGGGCCCAGAGCACTCTCCACAGTCGTACATCATCAGTTTTCAATATAGTTTCATTACACACAGTTGGGCAGGGGCTGCGTGGGGCAGGAACTGGGCTGGGGGTCTCCCGCATGGGAGGCACGCCTCTCCTGAGCCAGGGGCAGAACTGAGGTGCGGGGAGGGGCTGAGAACTGACTGGGGGCCTCCCACCTGAGAAGCACACCCCAGTTCAGCATATGGTTCTGCATGGGCCGGGGCTGGGACTCGATCCCTGGTCCCTGGGGCTGCAAAGCAAGCACTCAACCCACTGGGCCATCCCAGCATCCCCTGCAGCCACTTTAAAGGACAGTTTGGCAGTTTCTTAGAAAGGAAAACACAGTCTTACCATTTATGATCCAGCAATTGGGCCCTTTTGGTATTTACCCAAATGAATTGAAAACGTATGTCTGCATAGAAGTCTGCATGAGAATGTTTATAGCAACTTTATTCCAAAACTCAGAAGCAACCAAGATATCATTTAGCAGGTGACTGGATAAACTGTGGTATATCCAGACAATGAAACATTATTCAGTGCTAAAAAGAAATGAACTATGAAAAGACATGGAAGAAACTTAAATGTACAGGTATATTTCTAAGTGAGAGAAGCCAATCTGATTCTAATGATATGACATTCTGGAAAAGGTAAAATTATGGCGGCAGTAAAAAGATCAGTGGTTGCCAGAAGTTGGAGGGAGGGGTGAATTTCGGGGAACAGAATTTTTAGGGCAGTGAAACTATTCTGTATGATACTAGAACTGTGGGCCACCTGTCACTGTACATTTATCCAAACCCATAGAATGGACAACACCAAGAGTGAACCCTAATACAACTATGGACTTTGGGTACTAATGATGTGTCAATGTAGGCTCATCAGTTGTAACAAATGTTGCACTCTGGTGGGGATGATGATAGTGGATGAGGCTGTGTGTGGGGTGGGGCAGGAAGTGTGTAGGAAATCTCTGTGTCTCCTACTCAAATTTGCTGTGAACCTACAATTTTTCTAAAAAGTAAAGCTGACTAAAAACAAAACAAATGAACAAAAACAAAAGAACAAATAAATTGCCACGGTTAAGAGCACAGGCTTTGGAGCCTTGCTGGCTCTGCCTACTAATAAGCTGTGACCAACAGCAAATTAGCTAAACATTCTGTGCCTCAGTTTCCTCACCTGTAAAATGGGGATAGTAATAATAATGCCTACATCATTTGTTTTTGTGAGGATTAAGTGAATTAATAAATCTGCACTTGATCTTTCCCAAAGGCTAAGAAGTGATGAATGAATGAATCTAAAGCATTTAGCACAGCGCTTTGCCTGTAGTATGAGTAAGTGCTCAATCAATAAAGAGCTGATTCCAATCGATTGGCTGTCATTAGCCTTTGGTCATAGCAATCCCTTGCGTGTGGGATAGACAATCACATTTCTGACAGGAAGGCTTCTTTCCATGGTGTGTTGGGGTAGAAGATCTTTTTCAGAGCCAGAGCTTTCAAGCCCATACATGTTCTGAGGCTCAGAGAAAATGCCTCTTGTTGGGACCATGCCAGTGGATCAGGCAGGAAAAACAGTGATATGTCTATGTCTCATTTACCTGAGTGACTTGGCAGATCCCCTAGTCCTTGTTCTTTTCTTCTCCAAGCATTGTTTGTTTTTGATGTCACTCTGGGGAAGAAAGCTCTGTGCTTGATTAAACTAAGGCTGGTGTTCAAGCTTAAAGTGATCATAGTAACCAGCCCTGAGCACCATGACTTTTGAGAGGTTAGCTGAGAACCACTGATAAACTTTGACATTTTGTTGTATACTTAAAACGCATTTAATGCTTATTGGGATTCTTCCAAATAGCTCTAATGGCATAATTGTGCTTGGAATATATATATATATATATATATATATATATATATATATATATATATATATATATATATATATATATACACACACACACACAATACAAATAGTTAGCATTGCAATTTAGGATTATTTTTAAGGACATAGCATACTTTTTATGCCCTAAAAACCTTAAATGATATATATTGTTCTCAGATAAAGAATGAGCCAGGTATTAATGTTAGTAAGAGTTAGTAAGAACAGGTACTCTAATTGACCTTGGCCACAAAAGGGCCACTTGGCTACAGCCTGTATAGACCAAGGAGTGAGTTCCCCCAATAGGCAATTACACTTTTCCATCCATAGAAGATGTATTTGTCACCTTGCTTTATTGAAAACTATAAGAGAGAGACATCCTATCTGTGGTATGGAATGTTAAAGTCTGCCAAGCGCTTGCATGAACATTAAATTACCTCATCTGACCCTCACAACAGTCTTGTTAGATAAATCTGAGGCTCTCAGAGGCCAAGAATCTCACTCAAGTTTTTTTAGTTGACAAGTGGCATAATTTGGACCCAGCTCTTTGGCCCCAAAACCATATTCCATTCTTTAAGTTTTAACAATTTTTCCTGTTACTGGATGTGAACTGATAGCTGGAATAGGTATCACTTAGTCTTACCTCTAACAGACATCTCCCCCTTCCCTGCAGGTAGAGCTTCAAATTTTTTAGTTCAGGTACACACTCTGCTTCCAAGTGACTAACCAGATCACAATCATCTCAGCACCCTGGCCAAGGATTGGCCTAGAGGTGGGCACGTGACTAAGTCTGGCCAATGAAATGTGAGGGGAGATCTAAGGATGAGGTTTCTCTGACCTTAACACTGAGAATGGAAGAAACAATTTGTCTTCTTCCACTGATGGGCAGAGCTCAGGTCCTAGAAGAATGTCATTTTGGTCAATATCATTATGTCATAACATTGATGGGATGCTGTAGGAACTTAACTCTTGTTTACATAAATTAGCCTACAGTAAAATTGGCTTCATTATCCATCGTTACCCTTAAAAGTTGCAGAACCTATCCACGGCATTAAGGTGAGAGGACTCACTATACAGTGTTTCCACTGGATTTGTTGTATTCTGATTCCTACTTTACTACTTTACTACTCCTGGGCCTCATTTTTTGTTTTTGTTTTTTTTTAAATATTTTATTTATTTATTTATTTTGACAGAGGAGAGAGAGAGAGAGTGATACAGAGACAGAGAGAGAACTGAACTGGGGGAGCTCCCAGTTCAGCACGGGCCGGTGCTGCAAAGTGAGTGCTTAATCCACTGAGCCATCCTGGCTTCCCCTCTGGGCCTCTTTTAAGGAGCACCTGACTACCTGCTTTTGACGCTGGGCCTATGGGCCTTGGCCATCTCTAGATGGCACTGAGGCCGGATCTGCAGTTTGACGGCCGTTGGCTACAGTTCCACACTGGCCCCAGGCAGCTAGCTGCACAGCTGGGTTGTGCCTGAGCGGCTGGCCCATTGGTAGTATTCGTGGACTCAAGCCCCCGGTTGCTCTCAGGGGAGGCTGACAGCTAAGCCCCCAACCGAGCTCGCACTTTACCCTGATGCTTCAGTAACAGCAGGAAGGAGGGCTGATTGGCGGTGATGGCCTTTTTAAGGGAGCTTTCTCTGAGAAACCACAATTACCAAGCACTCGGGCTGGGAAAAGCCTTTTATTTTTGAGAGGTCCAGGCCCAAATGAGAAGCCTCCAAGAATCAGAAACTAAGTTTTACACGTGGACATTAACCCGTTAGGTCTTAGTACCCCTGGCCAGCTTCCCAAATGAGTTTAGTAAATCTTAATTGGATGAGTAACATCAGCAGCACAGAATGATTACATGGCACTTCTATTGTCAGAGTGAGTCTTCTAGTGCTTTGCATTATTCTATTGTCAACCTAGTAAAGAAGGTAAGGAAGGGACTAGCAACCAGTCATGTGATGCTGGAAAATGCTCTTATGAGTACCTATGGAACCAGACCCCCACGGTGGGTGAAGTCCATCAGATGTGGTCTCAGTTATGACCCTCAGCAGTAGGAATTTCTGTTTTTACCTTTTCTAAGAGTATAACGAATCTCAAAGAAGAGAGGAAGTCATGGGGCTGGGATTTGAATCTGGCCCCTGCTGCCCATCCATGACATTTCTGCATCTCAACTTCCTTAGCTGGAGAGTAAGGGGGCTGCAATATGAACTCCCTAAGGTCAATTTTAGCTCAAAGTCTATGATGCTATGAATATCATCCTCTGCCATTAAAAAATGGCATCGAAGCATGGAAATAACCTTTTCTAGGGCCACATAAGCAGCTAGTGGTAGGCGAGCCCTGCTCAAAGCCAAGTGTCTGGGTTTCCATCTCATTGTTGGAGTAGTAGGCAGCTGGAACGGCGCCTGGTATTAAGGCACCGAGATCAACATATTGCACACCCAGTTGGCTGCAGTGCCCTTGTCTATTCAGCTTTGGGCGGTCTTCATGGCTGCCAGTACCTAGTCTCTTTTAAAAAGTTCCAGCTTCTCCTCGCAGACAAGCAGCAGCCTGAGACTCTGACTCAGGCTGGGCTCTGGGAGCCAGGGCTGGACACCTTGTCCGGGGAAATCCAAACTAGAGCACCTGAGAACTCGCTCCCTGAGTCCTTGCTTGTGCTAAGCACTGGTCCAAGTGCTCTACAGGCAGTAATTCTTTGTTTATTTATATATTTACATCTTTATAATACTTCATCTTTATGGGCTGGGGCTTATCACATACACTTCCTTTTAATGATGATGAAATTGAGCAGAGAGGGAGGTTAAATAACTTGCCCAAGGCATCAGAGACAGAATACTAACTGTAAACTTCTGGTTCCAGAGTTTACATTCTTTACTGCTAAGCTCTGCTGCTTTGCATGATGCATTAACCTTCAAAGTCCAGGTAACTAGGTGAAAACTGCGGGTATGACCATGGATGACAACCTGGGAGCCCAAGATGGGGAACAGGTCTGGGAGAGTCAGGGCTGGTCAGTGGAGTCTGAAGAGATCCCCGGTTGCACTGAAACTTTGACCTATGGGAGGAAGGCACAAGTAGGTCCCTAGGAAGGCTTTATAAAGGACACTTAGCCCTGTGCCACTGAGCAGGACAGGGCTGGGACACCAAGCTGGTTTGGCTAAGAGTTTCTGACAAGGAGAGGAAGATTGGTTCCGATGGTTTCTTTACCTGTCTCAGAACACCTTTTAATTCTCTTTTGCACACTTGTAATTACGTAGTCACCAAAGAACTGGGCCGGCCTTGTTCCTGATTGTATTGCCACAGCCCTGCACATATAGATAATCAAATATTTGTTGGCTGAACATGTGAGTAAAAGTCGAGCCCTGTGGTCTAAAATGTAAAGTATACTTTCAGCCAGAGCTCTTGGGGAGGGCTCTTGAGGGGGAGGGCACAGAAATAACAAGTTGGGTTTGAGGAAGTATTTGAAAGGAAGGGCAGGCTTTAAAAAGGAGGAAGGAGAGGATTAGGGAGGTGTATTTAAGAGATAGAGAAACACTGGTGGGAGGCGAGGGGAGGGAAATGTGGGCATGAATCCTGAAAGGGAGCCTGTGAACCCGGCCAGGGCTACCAAAGAAGCCCTTGTCCAGAGGCCTCGCTGGGCTGGGTGCATGGCCTCCCTCAGAGCAGCCAGCCAGGACAGGAGCTTCTCCTTGTACAGCGGGGAGTTCTAATGGTAAACATTTTATCCTCATCGCCCAGGGAGAGCAGATGCTCCCCAGGGTCTGAGTGTGGGGAACTTTTCTGGTCCCTGGGGTGAGTTTCTGTGAGCCAGGCCGGGGACTCCCCCAGCCCAGGTACTAAGCTGGGAGGTAGTGGAGTTAGTTCTCTGGAAGGCACTCTCAGGCCTTCAGAAGGCTGTAAGCTGAGAAGAGCAGGTGTCAAAACCTGGCCTGGATTGCCTAGCACTGGAAGAGCTTTCCTAGAAGTGAAAATCCCACCCGGGCCCACACAACAGCCTAGTCATAAGGCCCCCTTGACTCCTTCCCACACCTCTCTCTACCACACCACCAAAATTGTTGAGTGTAAGAGGAAACACCACCTCCCACAGAAAACCTAGGGGACTTCCCCCCGCCCCCCCTTCAATAAACATTTGCTGAAATAACTTTTTATTGGTGGTTGTTTTAAAACACATAGCATAAAGTGAGTCCTGAGAATTAATCCCATCATAACTTTTGTTCAGCTAGATCTGTGTCACCAATGTGGGCCTCAATTTCCTCATCTATAAAATATAGCCCCCTTTTCACTTTAGTGTTCTACAAGTGTGTGCTGTGTGAGGAGTGACTGATCATTACATTTTGCTCAGCATCTGTTCAGTGAGTATTCTTTAAGTGCCAGGAGCCCAGACTGCTTTCGACATTATTGGAGACACAGAAGAAATTTCCTGGCCCCTGCTCATCATTTATTTAAGTGCCTTTTGAGTGCCAACCAGTATATGGTAGTTGTTATAGGAATTTTAAAAATGTATTTGTTGTCTAAGGTAACTTCAAGCACATTGGAATGAGAAGACATATATGAACAAAGAGAACAATTTAAAATAGCATATGGTTAACGTTAGATGGGGGAAGTTCTACTTCGGGTTAGAAGAGGGAGAAATCACTGTGAGTTTGACATATCTCAGAAGGCCACATAACAGTAGGGCTTGGGTTGGGTAAAATGTAATGGTGATGGTAATGATGATGATAATGATGATGAAAACAGCCAAATTTATTGAACTCTAAGCATGTGGCAGGTACTGATATGGTGCTTTATAAGTATCACATTTAATCCTCACATCAACCTCTAATGGAGACATCAATATTGTCCCCATTTAACAGATGAGGAAACTGAAGCCCAAACTTTTTATTGAGGAATTGGACCAATCCATAGTAATACCTTCTAGGAGTGAAGTGGCGGGAATTAAGAAGAAAGGAGAGAGTGGAGAAGGGTCTTCAATCCCTGTAGAAGCAGCATTAGGGGTGTGCTAGGTGGAAACATCTTTGTAGCATAATAATGTCTACATTTTCAGATTAAACTCCCTCTTTTAATAATAACTTCAGGCCTCTTGAATATACATCCCTAAGGTTACAATGTAACTTTCAGATTTGAATAAGTGCAATGGACTCACCTCAGATCTTATTTCTCTGTGTTATATTTGACCTTACTGACAGCCTGTTTTGGCTTCCATGCAGTGGGGAAGCCCACCCCTGTGTGAGGGGGAAACAGGACCTTGAGGTTCTGTGCCTTCCTTTCTTCTATCTTCTCAGGGTACCCTTTGTCTGCTAACCATTTTGCCTCCTCTTATTTCCCCAGTTTGTTAATTATCAGCACCTCCTAAGACTGAGTCCTAAGCCAGCTTCTGTTCACTCATAAATTACTCAAAATTTGGTAGTTACCTATTATTTGAAATTTAATATTTCTAAAAATCATCTTTGATCTAAAGGAGTTTGGTGATTCTATCTACAATCCTGGTGTCAGCTTCGGGGAGTACCTATATATGGGTGACTTACACAATCACATACTCTACGTGGATCTTTTGTCTTCCCCTCAGGTATTTTCAGGATATATTTTGATACATAATATTCTGGAAGGAGAGTGCATCAGGTTTTTCCTAGATCACTTAAATCCTCATTTCCCCATTTTTATGAATATCACCCGTCTTCCTGGGCCTCTTGTCAATCACCCTTTATGGGAAGGGACGATATATTCTTTTTGCTTTGCCTCCTCAAAGAGGGTGGCACATGGTACATAGCAAACATTCAAACAAAGCTGTCTGACTAAATTATTTAAACGAGAAGCTAAACCTTGAGCTGTGAGAAGACAACTCAGTGCTGTTCTGTATTTAGTCTCAGATGGTTGAGTGGTATTTGATGGATGAGGCAAGAATAGTAAGCAGATAAAATTCCTTTCCCTGGTATTGGTTCACAGTCCTTTAAGAGATTGACTTTGGGCCATCTTATTCATGTGTTCTTCAGCCTTCGTTTGGTGGCAAGTGTCAGAAAACATAACTCAAACTCTCTTAGCAGGAAGAGAAAGGGGATGTGTTGACCCCATCATTGCGAAGTCCACAGACCTGTTCAGCAAGTTCTCATGGCTTAAGTTCAGGAACTCAAAGGGTGATGGATGCACAGCTGTTTCTCTCTTTTCCTCTGTGTGTTAGTTTCATTCTCAGTCAGGGTCTTATCACAGGAAGTAAAAAATGTCCATGGACAGCCACACACTCTATCCTTACACAGGTGTTTTAAAGGAAAGGTGCTCCCCTCTTCCTTAACATTCACATATCAAATCTTGGGGAAGACTCTGATTGGCCTTATTTGGGTCATGAGCCCATCTCTAAACCAGTGACTGTAGCTTTGGGAATAGATTACTCTAACTGGCCATCCCCGGTCACACACACCCACACTTGTTCGGGGATGATGAGGCACCAGGATTGGCACCCCTTCTATCCACCCAGGGCCACAGGGAGAGGAGTGGTTAACCAAAGAAAGGAATGCTGAAGAAGGAAGGAAGGAAGGAAGGAAGGAAGGAAGGAAGGAAGGGAGGGAGGGAGGGAGGGAGGAAGGAAGGAAGGAAAGCTGAAGAGAGAAAAACATGAGGACTGTTTTTCTAGCCATGTAGCCATTCTTGTTATATTGACAATGGCTGAATTTTTTCTGGACAGCCCTCCTACATCCTCTGTACCCCTCCTCTCCTTAACTCCAGTGGTCCAGCATTTTGAAAGAAAATTTGCTATCTCTTCACCTTCCAAAGACTTACTGTGTTAGGAGATTAAAGAGAAGATGGTGGGCTTTCCCCAGAGATGACTGCATTTCTATGGGGCTGATTTATGTGAAACCTTTAGACATGTGTAACATATTGTTTTATAAAATTCTCATTAGTTGTTATCAGAAGAGAAGGCTTCCCATTGCCAACTCATAAAATGTCTTCTCAAACGTTTCAGCCATGAACATACATATAATTTTTTAAAAACTTTAAACCAGACCCCCTCTGCTCACCCTCCCCCACCCCAAATCATTACCATGCAACTTCTCCCATGTTGTCCAACTGATTTTTTTCAAGATGCTAATTTCTCCTGGTCTCTCTAGGTAGGTGTTTGATTAAATAAGAGAAGAGCAGGAGGAAGAAATCATCATACACAGGCCTCTGTCATTTGCAAAAAATGTAACAGCTAGTCTCAACTTCTTGTTTGATTTGATGATACGATCCTGTCCTTCACCTAAGAATTCCCTATGGCATTTAAAAAAAAACTAGCACATCAAACAACTGCTTTTGAAAAAATTGTGATTTTTCATGAATCCTGCATGGATCACCAGGGACACCTGAGATTGCCTTTGTACCAGAAGCTGCAAAGTCAAACACCCCTGGAGCTAGGCAGGCCATGGACATGACCAGGTTGGGTTGGGGACTGTGTCAAACTGGGATTTAAGTCTCAACTCAAGGGAGTAGCTTCTAGTGGGCTGCAGCCCACGGTGGCCTTTAGGTAGTGCGTGTTACAGCAATATTGATTGTTGACTAATACGTGCTTCCCTTCTCCTTTGTGGTACATCAGAGGACTGAGCTTCTTTGCCTCTATGAAATTAAGAATGGCTGTATGATTGGCTTTGACCAATGAACATAAACTAAAGTACCTTATGTCACTTCAGGAGGAAACATTTAATTGCTGAGCCAACACCTATAGGACAGCTGTCCTGGACAATCGACTTGGTCCATATTTTCCTTGGGTGAGTGAGAAATAAAGCTTTCTCATGTTAAGTCACTGAGTTTTGAGGACATTTACAGTTGCAACTTAACCTTTCCTAGATTGACTGTGACATATTGCTTGACTGACTGTTTTCAAGAGAAGTTAGAAATTTAGATTTTTTTGTGTGAAATCTTTGATATGTTAAAAAAAAAAAAAAAATTTAAGGTTGAGCCAGGAAAGCAAATGTGCCTTGCCAACTCCTAGTTTGCAATTCAGTTTGAGTAGAGAGCAGCTTTTAATGAATGATTTTTCTAGGTACAGCAATCTTGTCTATACTCCTACAGTGCTTTCGGTCTGTGTCATGCATTAGCTCTTAGTTACTCTTGGTCTTGCTATTCATTAGTGTTCACACTCTTCCTAACTAGGTGGGAGGTGGGGACAGGTGAGGAATCATGTCTTAAACCTTGTGTACCTCACAGGCACATAATAGAGTTTCAATAAATACTATAATACTATAAAGATTGGTTGATTACTCAGAACTATCACTTCCTCCTTTGATATTGGAGGAACACATCTGGGGAATTAATTATTTTACCTTGCCATTTCACTTTTTCCTGTTTGTAAAGAGCTTGGGATTCATCAGTATCCATTAAATTTTCAAACTTAATCATCTAAATAAGAGATGCAAAACTGTGTGTTAATCAGGACTTTTCTACTTGTAAGTAATAGGAAACCTAATTTTAACTGTCTCAGGTAAGATATAAATTACTGATTCTTGTGGGGAGGTGGGTGGGAGAGATGGGTGGGGGGCAGTAGGGAGGTGGAATCGAACATATGGTGATGGAAAGTGAGTTGATTCTGGGTGGTGAGCACGTAATGCAATGTATAGACAATGTAATATAGAATTGTACACCTGGAAACAATGTAATTGTTATCAACCAATGTCACCCTGATAAATTCAACAATTTAAAGGGAGAAAAAAGAAAAAAAAATTATTGATTCCTGTTACTAAAAACTCCAGAGGTAGGAAGCATTCCAGGCATGGCTGGATTCAGGAACTCAGACAATGCCATCTGAACTTGACCTGTCTTTTCCTTTATTGCTTGCCTGTAGTCATTGCGTTAGCTTCACTTTCAGTAGACCCCCTACATGTGGTAGCTTCTGGCAATTTCAGTTCCAGCTTCTGGCAGCTTCTCTTCCTAGTAGACTTCAAAGTTTCTAGTCTCATTGGACTAACTTGAGATTCATGGCAATCTCTGCCCAGCCCATTGGCCAGGGCTAGGTGTATTAATCAGGACTTTCCTAGTTGCGCTGGGTCACTTGTTCATCCCCATAAACCAGTAGATGAGCTCTATCCAGCTAGGCAGGGAGAAACAGGCCAATGTCTACATAAATGGACCAGTTTAGGGGAAGCCGGGATGGCTCAGTGTTGGTAAAGTGCTCACTTTGCAGCCCCAGGGACCAAGGATCGAATCCTGGCCCCGGCCCGTGCGGACCCATATGCTGAACTGGGAAGTGCCCCAGTTCAGTTCTCATTGGGTGAGACCCCGGCCCATTTCCTGCGTGCAGCCCTTCGCCCACCTGTGGAATGAAACTATGTGGAAAAACCAATGATGTACAACTATGGAGAATGTTCTGGGCCCTCCCACTTCTCTCTGTCTCTGTATATATATCTCTCGCTCTGTCAAAAACAATAAAAATAAATCTTTAAATGGACCAGTTTATGGCCTCTCCCTCCAGCCACTTCCAGAGGCAATGACCATGTAGAGGGGCCTAGTGGGGGACAGTGTGGTGAAAATGAGGCCTTGAAGCTGAGTTTACATAGCATTCTATATAAAATTGAAAAGCATCCACATCAAATAATGAAGGAGACTTGATGATATTATAGGGAAATGGAAAGGACAAAGTCCCCCAGGTTACATCTTGGTGCCATTCCTATAGTATATTTAATTTGTGGGGGACTTATATGGGGCCTAGCCATATCCAATTAAGCCCTGGAGAGGACTTGCTCTAACCACATACACTAATTATTAGTCTTCACACAGATCAGCTTAGTTCTTTCAAAGTTCCAGACAAAGATGCACAAAGTAATATTGCCCCTGTTCAGTGATTCCTTCCATGTAAATGTCCAGACTTCAGTCTCACAGGGAAATCATCATAAGGCAGGTTCATTGTACCCAGCTTTGATCTTTATGCTGCAGTAAAGGTATAGTTGGCCTTTCTGGGCCTGAGAGTCATGTTCTTCCACAAGACTGTCAAAAGACTACTAATTTCCCATTGCAGATTCTTTCAGGACCTTACTTTCTTTTTACTTGCTAACTTCAATGTTTTGAGGCAGGGACCTGACTGTGAAGGTGAAAATGGCCAGACAATGTCATCGGGATGTGATGTGCCTTTCCCTCCATAAGACCAGTCCTCGTATCCAGAAAGATTTCAGGGCACTGGGGAGATAAGGAAAATAAGACCTCATTGTGCTCACACTGCACAGACATGCTCATTCAGCTTTGCTCACTTGCTCCCATCTGTCTGGTCTTGTTTCTTTCACTCTAAGCATCTACACTCCAAGAAGGCATGAACTTTTTCTTTCACTTCCTTTCTTCTATGGGTGATGACCTGGTATCACTCTGAGAAGGAGGCTGACAGTCACCGAATATAAACACTCTCATCCCTCTCTGGCTTAGGCAGAAAGGTAGGGGATTGATTGAACCCCCAGCATATCTGGAGGTTGGAGGTGCCAACCATGGTGCCAAGGTTTCAGGTGCCATATGTGCACTTGAGGGGGCTGTGTCTCTGGCCTTTACATACTGGAGGGCACCGTGGAGCACACATTTCCTCTGGAGTCGCTGTCAACTACCCCTCTAGGAGGATGAAAGGTGGGGGTACAGTTGGCAATGGAAGTTATCACGGGGAAGAAGACCATTTGGAGTGAGCCGAGGGCTGGGTCTGTCGGAGAGCAGAAAGGAGAAGCCTTGTGGAGTGAGACAAAAAGCCCAGGGGTCAAACGGCCAGCCACGGAGAAAGAGACAGCCGTGGACCCAGGCTGCGGCCCCTGAGGAGGGCAGGCCTCTTGCAGCAAAACCAACCCAGGGATTAGGGGCGCCTGTGGCGGCCAGGCGGGCTAGTGGGTGGGGCAGAGGCACCCGTCCGCCTTAAACTTCTGCCCATCCTTCTGCTCCGGGGAAAAGAAAGCCGGCCTGCGAGATCATTTCCTCGATCATGAAATATCCAAGGATGAGAACGTGCTGAAATCCTCTCCATCTGGGAAAGAGCGCGGAGGCCTGAGGAAGACGGTTCCACACAGGCTACGTATGCTTGGAGGGGCCTTGGACCTGTCCCGCGCCGCCTTCTCCTTTCTCTCCCGGAGCCGCGGCTTGTCGCGGGTGGGGGTGGGGGTGGCCGGGTGGCTGTGCGCGGGGATGCTCTTACATAACCGCTCGGCGCGTCCTGAGCCGCGGGGTGGGAGAGCCAGGGGCCCCGATGGAGCCCGGGCTGGCGCGCCGCGGCCGGAGACGCCGGTGCGGGGAGAGGAGCGCGCGGAGCCGCGGGAGGAGGGCGCGGAAGGCGGCGGGGGAGGTGAAGGTCAGTGGGTGTGAAGCGCCGGATCCACACGGCCCTCCTCCCCTGTCCCCTCCTTCCTTTCCTCTCCGTCCCCCTCTGACGTCTGGAGCTGGCAGCTCGTCGGGTTCCGCATTCCCGACCCCTCCCCGCCGCCCAGGGGCCGCTATATAGCCGGGGCTGATGCAACCGGTCCCGCCGCCCCGCCACAGCCTGCGGGAGGGACGCTCCGCGGCAGCGACGGGGGGCGCTGGCGGACGCTGCAGCGGCGGCGGGGCTGGCGCCGCGGCTGCTCCCGGGCCGGGACGGGCCTGGGCACCGGGAGGAGCGCGGCGGCCGGGCGGCAGCGGCGCTGCGTGGGCACGGCGCCTGCAGCCGGGCCCCGGCCCCGGGGGCGCCGCCTCCGCCCGCGGCTTCTGCACGGTGGGTGCGCGCGCGCCGGGGGCTCCCGGGCGGGGTGGGGCGCGCCCGCCGCAGGCACCTGGGACGACCGCCCCCGCGCGGGCGGAGCCAGCGGAGCCCCGGAACCCGCTGCCCCGAGGGGGGCTCCCGCAGCCTCGGGACCCCGCGCTGCCCTGGCGGGGAGCGCTGCGGCTCGGGCCCCGGTCGCGAACCCGCCCGGGAGCCGGTGGCTTCCCTTTGGTTCCCGCCCTGGGACGGGCGGCTCCGTCCGTTCCTGGGGCAGCCAGGGCGCTCCCTCAGTCTCCCTCCCGTGCGCTCCTCCCCAGTCCGCCTGCAGGGAGGTGCTCTCTCCGGGCGGCGGGGAAGGAGGGCGAATAGGAAGAAAACTGCCCGGGGGAGACGCGCCGTGGGGAGCGGATGAAGGTTGAAAGGCCAGGGAGGTACAGGGCGCTAATGGTGGAGGGATGACAGGGACCTGCTGGAAGTGCTGCCGCCCCCACGCCCCTCCGAGTGAGGAGGAGCGGCTCCCAGAGGACCTGGAGGAAGGTAGTGAGAAGGGCTGCGGCTGGCCAGCCAATGAAGACTGCTTCTCTCCCGGCCATGGCTTTGGGGTTCTGGGCTGGGAGGGGGCCTAGGGGCTGCCCAGGTCCCCTTTGGGTTCCCCTGCCTCCCAAGACAGGTTACATAAGGAGGCAAGCTGGCTCATCTAGGTAACCCGCTCCTCTCCTGACCAGCCTAGGTAAGAAGGCTCTCTTCTGTCCCTCCCCTCAAAGGAGGCTGCGGGATTTGGGCCTTAAGGCCTGGACCCCAGATCTTGGGGTGGGTAGACCCAGACTTCGCCTGGGTCAGGAAGAGCAGCCAGGAAGATGGGGACACCTTGCCTTTTCTACAGGGATGGATGGGCTGTGCATGTGCACGGAGATGGAGAGGCTGGTAGAGGGGAAGTCAACTGACCCTTTGGGTCAGCTCCACTTGCAAGGTTGCCTGACCCTTGTCCAGTGTGCTGCCCTCCCTAACTGGCATCCCTGGCATCTGGTTGTGGCCTGATCACATGTGCTCCAGGCAGATGAGCCCAGTTCTGTCTCAAAAATGGGTTGGCAGACTGTAGGTATACATGCCCCGGTTTAAAGCTTGGTGGTCTCGCCTCAGGGTCTTACTCTGAGGAGCATCAGAAGCTTTGAACCACTATTGGGTGCCTGCTTGTCCTTTAAGGCCCTTCTATGAACTGTATTCATATATCATCTCCCTCCTCCTCAAATGCCTTTCTCTGAAAGTTTTTAAAAACACCTCCCATTGCTTTCATCTTTCCAGAAAATCCGGCTGCAGCTTGGATGGCCGCCTTCCCTTTGCAGGTTTCTAGGGGAGAGTTTAACCAGGTATCAGGTGTGAGCATGGCTCTGATTTTGCATAAACCTGAGGACCAGAGAAGAGAAGCAAGGTCTATTCTCGTGCCTCTCGCCTCGTAAGGTTTTGCCTTGTTTAAAACAGGGAGGATGGATTTCTCAAAGACTCTTCTGTTCCCCTTCTACTTTGGCTTTGGTTCAGACTGCAGGCTGCTCCAGAATCTTCCTGAAGAGCTGGGTGCTGTGAGATTTGAAGGGCTGCTGGGAGGCAGGGGTGTGGAGGCCGCTGACTTTTCTCCTAGGTTGTGGGCAGCCACCTCCAAGGAGATGTGTTGATAAGTGGTAACAGTGTCCCCTAGGGAAGGATTTGGACAAGGATCTGCTCACTCACTCCCCTGCCTAGCTTTTGCAGCCGCCAGTCTCCCCCACCTGTTTGCAGGATGTGTGGGCATCTTTTCCAACCTGCAGAACCCTTGGCAGGATGGGAAGGGCTAGGCTGTCCAGGCCTTGTTTGCTGTGGGGCTGCTGGGTGTTGCAATGGCCTGTCTCTCGCAGGGTTTCTGTTTCCAGCTCCACTCTGGAAGAGAGGGGCCCGTGCTGACTCTAGGCTGGCCTACTCTGTATTCATTCAGCCCCAGCTCAACTTTAGCAATCAGAGCCAGGGCTGAGGGCAAGCAACATTCTTTTCTGCTTTTCTGCTGCAGGATGCAGTTTGCTTTTTTCCATGCGAATGAATTATGTTTGAAACTGAAATGGGAGGAAGAGAAAAATAGAGTGAGTGTATGAATATGTGTGTGTGTGCATACCTATAGAGGCAGGGGGAGAGCAGCAGGCACATTATTTTTCCATTTTCCTTTAATTAAGGCTCTGTGGAGGTGTGTTTGAAAACAGAGGGTCTCCTATGCCTTTGAGGAGGGTGAGAACACTGTTTTGGCTGCGTCCCGGGCCATATGCAGTGTATGGTGGCCAATGAAACTGGGCCTGGCTCGTTCTGTTGCTTGTCTTGGCAGTCGGTTCCGTGGCTTGTGTTACCAGCTCTGGAACTTACGGGCTGCCAAGCTCCGTGTGCCTGTGCGCGCGCGTGTGTGTGTGAGTGAGTGTGTATGTGTGTGCACTCTTGTGCGTGTGTGTGGTTTGGCCTCTCAAAGCTCAACAGAGACAAATGCCTTAGCGACCCAGT
This sequence comes from Craseonycteris thonglongyai, assembly GCA_004027555.1. NCBI lineage: Eukaryota > Metazoa > Chordata > Mammalia > Chiroptera > Craseonycteridae > Craseonycteris > Craseonycteris thonglongyai. The sequence goes on from PVKE010000342.1 coordinate 73,941, forward strand.
GTTGGAATTTCAGCCTGTGTTTCTTTACGTTCATTGCTGGCTGTGGGAGGCCCGGCCAGAGCCCACCATTCTGGGGCTTTTTAAAGTCTGTTTTCTTGCTGCAGCCCATGGGATTCCAGTTGTGGAGCTTCGTTTTCAAAGCTTTGGTTGGCCAATGGCACTTATTTTTAAAAAGGGCCAAAGGATTTATCACATACTCTGTGGATATGTCTGTGTCATGTATCATTCTCTGAACTCCTGGCCCCAAGGCACAGAGGATAGAGGCTTGTTGGATGGCAGTACCTTCCCGGCTGCTGCTTGCTGCGTAGGATAGGCTTCCCAGCAGAAGTCACTTACCGTGTATGCGTTGAGCACCTACATTAGGCAGGGCCTGATTGAAAGCATTTCTCTGGTCTCCTGGGAAGAGCCTTTCCTGGGGAGAGGTTCCAGTTTCTCCTATGGCTGGATGGCTATGTGGGGGTCATGCATGTCAGTGTGCCATGTGGGTGGGTGGCTTCTCCTGATCCCTACCGCCCCTCTTTTTCTTATGAGTGTCTGAGGAGAGGCCCCTTCTATGCAGCATGGGGATAGAGCAGACTGAAGGACACAGAAGACGCCGGCTCTCTGCTGTTGGAGGCAGTCATGGAAATCCAGGCAGTCGGTGGTGTCTTATTGCCAGCAATCTATGCAACTGTGTTCTGGCCTGTGGGATGGAGGAGAGCTAAGGAGAAACTGAGGCAAAGGGAGGGCGGGAGGTGCTGGTCCTCATTTCTGCACCTTTGCACCCAGCAACCTTGACCTTACCCCTTCATTTCTATTCTGCAGGAACTGCCTGGATACAAGGTGGTCCTGGCCCCTTGGGGTTTAGAGCTGGAAAAGGGGAGAACAGAATCCTCTGGGGGAATCCTCTTCATGGCCTTAGGAAAGGGAGGTCAGTGTTAGGTGGGGACCATACAGAAGGGACCTCGAGGGGGTCATTCAGTGCCACTGTCCCTGTAGGAAGGAAGGCCCTTGTGGCTACTCTGACTTCACACTCACTAGTGGCAGGCGCCATTCCAGGTACTTTCCAAGTTTTCACTAACCTCTCTGCAGCTTTGCAAGGCAAATACATTATTATTTCCACGGATGAAAGGGAGGAATGGAGAGGTTAGGGAACTTGCCCAGGGTCACACAGCTAGTCAAAGGCAGAGCTAGGTTTCACACTTATGCAAACAAGGCTCCAAAGCCGCCTCCTCCTGCTTGCAGAGCTGGGACAGCCATCTGGAGAGGGGCTTTTGCTGCTTTTTCTTCTTCCCAGTCTTGCAGCTTTCTCCACTCTGTTGAGCCTTGCCTGGATCTCTTTGTCTTTTTGCAGCTAGCTGACCTACATCATTTCAGATTCCAAGAGAGAGAACATCCCTGATAATTTCTTAGCTCCAAGAATAGGTTTGGTGTTTAATTCTCCCAGATTCATGATAGTTCGTGCCATGCTCTATGATCACTAGCTTGGCACCTTTCTGCACTGGTCTCTCCTCCCCGCCCCTATCCACATTTTCCTCCAGGGAGTCTTCCCAGTCTCCAGCTCCCAAGACCTCCTGCCCCTTCTTGCTGATTCTCAGTTGCTGGCTACCTGCTCTTGACTTCAAGCTCCAGTAGCGCTCCTAGGTCCTGACCCTGTGAACTCCCTTGCTCCTTGAGCTGCCCCCACTCACTGCCACTCTTAGCACCACGCCTTGCAGCCTTAGGCCGCCTGCACTCACTTGCACACCCATTCCTGGCTCCGGTGCCAGACCAGGCCAGCTGTTTGCCTGGAGAGGAGCTAACCTCAAAAGAGCCCCAGGGGTTCTAAAGCCTCTCTTCAGCTTTTGTGTCTATGGACAGGCAGATCCTAACTTTCTCTTCACCTGTCTTTTTTTTTTTTAATCTGTTTTTGTCATGAAGATACCAAGTATTGAGCACTTTCTAATCAAAATAGCTTTTTGGAAGTTTGACCCATCAAAGCAAGACTGTTATTTATTTGTAGATATTGCTATTTTAAAAATTATGGTTATCTTACAGATTTGTGTGCAGTAAACAAGAGAAGGCAATAAGAGGGAAAAACTTAACGTTACCACTACCCGTTTTTCTTTCCGCTACAATGATGTTTCATGTTAATATCTCCCAATAGGGCCCATTTTCTCAACTTGAAATGTTTGCTGACTGTTCTTCCGCTTGTACAAGACAGTGCCCTAAACTGTGTAACTACAATTCCCTGAAGACGTCAGAATAGAGATACAAATATCAAATCTTTATTTCAGGTTCTTTCCCCTTGGATCCATCTGGCCCCTGTTTCTGGTAAGCCAGCTTTTCGGGAGCTGCATCAACTCCCTCACAGTCTTAGGCTCAACAATAGCTTAGGGTCTACTGTGACCCTCTGAATGCTTTCTTATTCATGACTTGCTTGTCAGTCCCATCTTGATCTGTGCATTACTCTGTTTCTCTGCATTGGCTAGTTTCCAGGTTATTCTTGGTCAGTGTCCCAAATTGCCAAAGTCTTCTTGGATTCTAGGCCTGCCTTTTGAGGCACAAGCTTCACTTGCCAGTTTTGGTCTTCTGCCAGTGTATAGTGCTTGCTCTTTATTTATGCATCCCAGTTACTAATGGAGACGTGGAGGGTGTTTATCTTCCGTTCGGACCTCCTGGGCCCTGAAGGGAAAAGAACTCTGGGTTCTTCCCCTAAAACTTTTAGTGTATAGTTCTCCTTTTGCTACTAAATTGTTTCCTTATGGAACAACCAGTTTGGGAGATGATTTCACCTCTTGTCATCTTTCCTATGTCTTCCTTGAAGTGGGCGAATTCCTCCTAGATGTTATTGGTTCCCTGCTCCTAAGCCCTTCCTCTTTTCATAGACCCCAAATCACATCAAACCGTTTTATTTTTCCAGCCACCAAAGTTGCCTTTCAGCTCTGGATCATCAGCTGGCCCTTTCCTGTTAATGAGGATCCAATTATGAAAGGCAGCTGCTTCACCTCCTCCATTTCTGCGTCCCCCCCGAGCTGGTTAGGATGACTTCTGGCTGGTGAATGTCAGCTGTTGTGGCTGTCTCCTAAGAGTGGCATGTGTTAAGGACTCTGTGGTTTGTATTTGAGCAGTTAGGGGCACCCTTGCATGGGGAAGAAAAGAGGGGGATTTTTGCCTCTGCAAAGGAGAGCCTGGAGCCAGATCCCCTGAGTGAGGCTTGTCACTGGGATGGGTTCACAGGCAAGCAGGAATGGCAGGAATTTATGGGGCTGTTGTTCCCAGGAGGTGGTTACCCCTCTTGGGGGAAGGAGGCGTCCACAGTAGCAGATATTTTGGGATCATTTGTTAGTGTCTCATTTATACCATCTGTATGAAAATAAACAGAAGCCACAAGCAGAGCCTATCATTCCCGGAATAGAGTGGGATCTGGCTTCCATCTCTCAGAGATGGCTTAGGCAGGGAAACACACAGAAGGGTCTGGAGTATTTTTCTTGGGGTCTACTGTGGGAACGAATCATCTGGAGGTGGATAGTGAGCATCTAAAATTCCAGAGGCAGATCCTTAACCCACTCATTAAATTTTGCTTCACCATGAATTTATCATTGGTTTATTCATTCATTCATTCATTCATTCATTCATTTAGTATTTGTTGATTACCCTTTTTGTGCCTGGAATGATGCTAAGCACTGGGATCATGTGGGGCAACCACCAGCCATGAGTGCTACTTGCACCCTGAAATCACCCCTCCACTTGGTAAGTGGCCACGTGGCACGTTTTTGCCACATAGGAATGAATGAGTTCTTACAGTTTAGGAAGGTTCTGGGGTTTCTGGCCAAGGAAGGGATTTTGCTTTGTATTTTGGCTTTGCTTCATACCTGGGATGTGACCCCTGTTAGGGTTGTGTGTTCGGTGAAGCACCAGGCTGGGAGCCTTTTCCAGCCTCCCGTCTTCTGGGTTATGGCTAGTTCAGTTAAGCATCCTTTTCAGGGTCACTGACTCCGTGTGTAATAGCATCAGTTCAAGTCTAGAGGAGGGGATTTTGTAGGGGTTTCTCTTCTGAGAAGGAGATGAGAGTTACCCTTGTCAGTTTGGCTCAGGTGGCCTGAAATCATGCCCGTTGCCTGCCGAGTGTGCACATGGCTGGGCCCAGGCATCATCTTGCCACAGAGGAATGAGTCCTTACACCGGTCCTTTTCTTGTCCCTGGAGGGGGCCTGGGGAGACGTGCAGTTCACATGTCCTTGAGTAGCCTCCTGGTGTGGCATCCCGCAGCCCTCTCTGCATGGCAGGCCCCAGCTTTGGAAAGTAGAGGGGGTGACTCTCTCCCTGACCCTCAACTCAAGTCCAGCTCAGGTTTAGGGAGGGTCACAGCACATTGACCATCCACGTGTGAGACATCTCGGGCCATTTCTATGTCTGGGCTTCTGCCCAGGCTGCCATGGGGGTTATTCAGGGAACTTCCTAAACCTAGGTGGTTCTCCAAGAGAATGACTCTCCATTATGGTCTAGTGTCTGCAAGTCTACTATTGGAAGGTCATTTCTTCTGCAATAACATCTCTTGGAGCCCAGGAGGGGAAACAAAAAGGGCAGGTGGAGAAAGCTTTGGTTCAAAAATCCAGGGACCAGGAATCCAGCCCTGGCTCTTTTCCTCTCTAGCTGTGTGACCTTGGGTAAATCATTTAACCTCTCTGAGCTTCAGTTTACTCATATGTAAAATGCAGATGTGGTTTAAATAAGCACAGGGCCTCCTCCAGCGCTAAGACTATAACTTGATGTGAATGAGTCTCAGATCCTTTTCTGAGATAACCTGGGGACACTGGATGCTAAGGAGAGGGGAAAAGGACATGGTGTGGGAAGGAAGGTCTGAGTGGCCAGGTGAGGGAGGACAAGCAGGTAGAGCACAGATGACAGACAGCCTGGGACACCCAGTGTAAACTTGGGTGCAAGGCCGGGAGCTCTGTGCAAATGGCTTCGTGGGAAGAGGCGGCCAGTGTGCTCACAGGCACCTTTCTTTAAAGAAAGTGATGTTCAGTGAAAATCTTTGTGGTTTGAGGGTACAAATCACTCACATGCTTTCCTCTCAGAGCACAGAACCTGTTGAGAAAGGGGCATAGGACTGAATAGGGAACCAAATTTCACCTTTGAAAGTCAAATAGAGATGGAGAATATGGGGTGCACTTGTGGCCCAAACGGGCTCTCTCGTATGCTCCTCTCTTGAAATCTAGACCTGAGAACCTCAGTGGGGACAAGGGGTTGTGTGTCTCCCTCCAGGGCCACTCTCGTGGGAAGCTGAGAACCCAAGACAACGTGGCCATATGAGCCCATTAACGCTGCCCAACAGAGAAGTGTGGTTCAATGGATGTCACATCTTCCCTGTCTCCCCAAATCCATCTCTCTCTGTGGGAAGAGACAGGTGAAGATGGAAGGAGAGGCCAAAGCTTCTCCCCCAGGATTTTCAAGACAGTGGAGCTTTTGATTTTATGGCTCTATGCCAAGAAGCGGGAGTGGGGAGAAAAGATTTTCTTTACAGAACTGTAATCCAGGAGCAGCTTTGTACTAAAATGCTACTTGCAAGGCTGCTTAGAAGCCAAGGCTGTGCACATCTGATCTGCATATTCTCCGGGCCTCCTCGCTCGTAGTAGGTGGTCACCAATCAGATGGATGGATGATAGAAGGATGGATGGATGGATGGATGGATGGACAGGTGCATGGACGGATGAGGAGGATCCCTTTAAGGGCCCAGATAAGTCTGGCTTTATTGGCTGACAAGCTTTCTGCATTGCCATCTGTTCTTTGAAGTAACCAATTCTTACCCATGAGCTTATCCCTCAAAGACAAGGGAAAAAAAACAAACAATTCTCTTGGTGTTGACCTGTCTACTATATGTCTCTTTTGTGCTTGAACCTGTCTCCCCTTGCAAACTTTCTGAGTCTGGCAGAGCCAGAATATGTGTTTGCTTTGAGAAACAGGAGACCCTGGAGCACTTGTCTGGCACTGGACTCCACAGGGAGCATGCATGCTAATTAATTCCATCTCCTTTGCCTCAGTCTTTTTCTCATAAATACCAGATACACACACTCACATACACCCTCACCTTTAACTTTGATTTGCTTCATTTCATATTCAGGGTATCTTAAGTATGCAGAATGGGATGTGTGATTTGAGGGGAGGCACCATGCCAGACCAAAAATAGCTGCCTCTTGAACAGGTGCAAAGGTGCTTGAGATTCCATCGTTATAATCCATTCTCTTGGGAGGCAGTAGGTTTGGTTTAAATCTCAGCTCCTCCAGTTTTAACTGTAGTCTTGAACGAGTTATCTCTCTAAGCCTTGCTTCTTCCTCTGTATAATGAGCACTGACCCAGTCTTATGGGGCTAATGGAAGGATTACGCAGTGCCAAGCACACAGCAAATGCTGAATCAATGTGGCCTATGGTTGGGTTAAGCCAAGCTTATCCAACCTGCAGCCTGTGGGCCTCACGCGGCCCAGGATGGCTTTGAATGCATCCCAACACAAAGCCGTAAACATTCTTAAAACATGGGAATTTTTTGCAATTTCTTTTTTAGCTCATCAGCCATTGTCAGTGTGAGTGTGTTTTATGTGTGGCCCAAGACAATTCTTCTTCCAGTGTGACCCAGGGAAGCCAAAAGGTTGGACACTGCTTGGTTAAGCATTACCTTCAGTGCCAAGGATAACTTGGTGTGAATGAACTGATCAGGTTTCTCTCTGTAACAGAATGGACTTAATGGCAAGAAGAGCAGCTGTGTTGGGATGGAGTTCAAGGGGACTTTGGTGGAAGAAAGGATGGGGTCCTGGTGAAACGGGGCTTCAGCCCTTCCTGGTACCTCTTCTGGCTGACAGCGCCTGTCCTGCTCTCCTCCCACCCACTCCAGGCTGGACTGCGGCTCCTGCTATGATGCCTGGGCAGATCCCGGACCCTTCCGTGACTGCGGGCTCTCTGCCAGGGCTCGGCCCCCTGACGGGTCTCCCCAGCTCAGCTCTGACTGCAGAGGAGCTGAAATACGCCGACATCCGCAACATTGGGGCCATGATCGCCCCCTTGCACTTCCTGGAGGTGAAACTGGGCAAGAGGCCCCAACCCATGAAAAGTGAGGTGAGTGAACCTGTTCTCCCTGGCAGAATCCAAGGGAATGACGCCTGGGTTAGAGTCCCAGGTCTAGCCCTACACTTGCTGTTTGTCATGGGGTCTGAGGACCAGGAGTGGCCACGTCACCCCATGGCTTGTTAAAAATGCAGAACTCAGGCCCTACCAGAGACCTTCTGACTCAGAATCTAAATTCTAACAAGCTCCCCTGGGGAATTCAAGGACATATTAAAGTTTGAGAAGTTTGAGTAGTCCTGGGCCAGGACAGGATGCTGAACCTGTCTGTGGTTCTTTGAGGGGCAAGGAAAGAGTGATTAATAATAATAGTAATGAATAATACTATATTGGCAATCTCTCTGGGGTATTGGAAGGACTGGGGGAGATAATGGAACTGTGCACTGGCCTTGACAATTATACAAAAGAGTACCAATATGGGGTTATCTCTAAAAATGATCACTAGTCCTGACATTGCTGTAAACCTCCTGGCTCCAGGCTGGAGCTGAACGTGGGAACTTGGAGGAGGGGTGGTGTGGCCTCCCTTCCCAAGGAGCTAGGCATGGCCTCAGCCACTCATAGCCATCGGCCCTAGATGCTCACACATGGAGCCCTTCTTCCTCGGGCCCCTTGCAGCTGCAGCTCTCAGGAGCCCTCCTTGCAGAAAAGCTGCTTTCCCCTGGGGACTGGTGAGAAGCAGAAGTCCCCAGCTCTGGTGAGCAGCAGTACTGGGCATGCCCCCAGCCACTTCCCCAGGGCTCACGATTTGTCCAAAGACCCCAGGTCCCCAGCAGGGCCATTTCCTCAGAGGCCTGGCTGGATAGCTGCCCACCTGGAAGGGAGAAGGAGCCGGTGGTGGGCGGAGAGGTGGCTGAGGCCGGGAGTTGAGGGGGAGGTGGGGGAAACCTCCGAGGATCAGGTGTGTGGCCGCTGTGATGAGCGGGAGCATTCGCAGGGAAAGGTGTACCTGGATGGGGGCTCATGCTTTAGGATGGAGCGCAGAGGGCTGGACATTCCAGAGGGAGGGGCTCTTGAGTGGAGAAAGGTGTCTGGGAAGCACAGGGGAAAGGTGGGCATATGATGCAACTGCTGCTCTGCCCTTCCTCTCCCTGGAACTACCATAAAAACTGCAAAGAAGGCCTGCAGGCGCTTGGCTGGGGTGGCCATGGGCAAGCTGGATCTGGCTCTCCCACGTGTGTTGTTTGGCCCACAGGGTTTTAAAACAAACTCGAACCAACATTTCACTAGAAAATTCGGATTTTAATCTTCGATGAAAAAGTTGGAAGAGCTAGTCACACGGTGCCCTGTACTGGCATGGCAATACCACCTGGAGTGGAGAGAGCCCTGCAGTTCTCCCTTCTCTCCAGTTTGCCACAGTCTTCAACTTGCTTTTGTTTTCCTTGTTGACTTGGCTTTTGTTACCACCAGCTGCCTTCATTTACCTTAACTAGACATTTGCACTTGAGACATCTGGATTAGGTGCCCGCTACAGTCTGTTGATTTCAAGATGAGAGTTGATGGTAATTATATTCTTTGAATTGCTTTGGTAAATCGGGCTGTCAATAGCACTTCCTGGCTTATTTAGTGTTCTGTTTTCTTTCTGGAGGGCCCTTATCTTTGGTTCTTTGTGATTCACCTTTCTACGTCCATCCCTTGAAAGCACCCGTTTCTGGGTCCCTCCAGTATAATTGCCATTCAAAATCAGAAGCTGAGCAGTTTCACTGGGGCACTGAGGCTGTGTGTGGGGTGGACAAGAGCCTTGGTCAGGGGCTGGCCCCAAGGGCTTTGCCTGGGGGTGGGAGTTACCGCCTCTTCCCTGCGCAAATGGTGCTGGAGGAACTTTCCTTTTGGGGGTTGGGGAAGCCTCTATTTGGGTTGGGTATTTTTACATTTCACAGCCTCCTCCAAATTGGTGGCGTATGCCCTGTACCTGACAGTGACCTGCCGTTTTTACAGGAGCCCACAAACACCTATCACCCAGACGGTGAAAATAGCGAGCCGTTTTTAGGGCATATTTGCATGTCCTCTCCCTCCTGTCAGACTGCAGCATTGTGTGTGCGGTTGCAGAGGCAGGTGGAGCTGGTAGGTTGTGTGGCGTGAAGTGAGGTCAGCCCTGCCCTGGAAACAGGCCTCCCAACCCTCGGTGGCTGGGGTGCTCACTCTTAACAGGCTGACTGGACACCAACGGTACTGTCGTGTCTCAGACGCTACGTCTGGTCAGCCTCGTCTCACTGGGCTACATTCAAGGTGCCACTAGGTTGACCAGGCAGACCCTTTGGAACAGGACAGTCCTGTTGTTTTCTGTCCCATTTCAAATGGTCCATCTGGTCAGCCTATTCGTAGAGCAACTAAAAAATAAAGTGGGTACAGAGAGAAACTTGCCTCTATAGAACCTTATGTTCCGAAGATTTATTTGCATACTCGTATGGCAAACTGCCTTTTGTGGATTTTCACATTGGCATTTTAAGACGAGTAAAAGTTGGCTGAGTTACGACAAGATATGAGCTCAGATGCATTAAGCATTTAATATGTGCATCAGTCCAGGTGTTGACTGTGCACCATCTCCTTTGTTCCTCATCTGATCCTGGTAGGTGACACCCCCCGACCCCCCCCCCCCTTTTAGAGAAGCAGAATTTGAGATCCCGGGAGGAGGAGGTTGGTCACTCAGGCTCCCAGTGCTGTAAAGGGGCAGACCTGGGGGCTGTGGTATGGCGATGCTGAGCCAAGCACTGGGCACAGTGCTGGATGCTCTTTGTGAAATATCTCATTGAACTCGTGCAAGAACCCTTGGAAGTAATTACTGTTACTGCTTTTAATGTTATGCCCACATGATGGATGAGGTTTAACAAGGCTTGGGGAGGTCTAAGGTCATGCATCTGGGAAGCCGTTAGAGCGAAGCTTTAACCTCATGCTGTGGTTGCTTTTCTGTGAGGCTGGGGAAGGGGGCGGGGTGGAATGAACCTGGCCCCAGAACTCTGGATCATTTTGATGACATGGCCCAATTAGCGCTGAGCCCTGCAGTTCTGCAGCCACATTCTCTCCCAGGCCCTGGAGAGATGGGCCGAGCCGTGGTGCGGGCAGCTCTGTCCGAGGCGGCTCTGGGGCTGCCTGCCTTGCAGAAGCCAGCAGTGTCTCAGGCCATGTCCGGTCACGCAGAGCAGTTTGGTATAAGAAAACTGGAGAAACTGAATGACAGGTTTTGTAAATGATCAAGTGCTTTGCGCCAATGTTATTATGGTTTTGACACATAATGCTAAACTGTTTTGGTGCCAGTTGCTTGCCTGCCATCATCCATTAGTTCAACAGATGTTTGGAAGCACCTACTATGTGCCAGGCACTGTGCCAGACACTAGGGACTGAACCATAAACACAGTCGACAAGCACGTCCTCTCTTGGAACTGTATATTGTACTGGGGGCATCAGAAATAAAACTGAGGAAATCACTATGACATATAAATGGTCAGGCAGTAATGTGAAGAAAAATGAAGCAAGCTAAGTGATGGGGAGTGGCTAGACTGCTGATCTGATGGCTGGCTGAGACCTGGGGATGGTACATTCTGGGCTATAGGATATTTAGAGCCCATACGTCGTTCTTGCCTCTTTGTTCTTCTTTGCTTTCCAATATTCCTTTTTAAGACAGCTTTGCTCTCTGGCTTTCTCGAGAGCTTTCCTTCCTACTGTTTCCATTCTATAGCCTCTTCCCTCTGAACTCCACATCCAGTGAGTCCCTACTGGCCTGAAGATTGTGGTCCTTCTTGGGTCATCTCTGAATGGGCTGCTATGGCTACAAGGCCACACCCTGCCTCTGGGCCCGGATGCATTTCCAGTAGGGAGGGGGGAGGCCAGCACTCCACCTGGGCACACACACACACACCACACACTTGCCTACCTGCTGGAGGGGACCCCTCACCCTCTGTGTCGCTCTGCAGGGCTCTGCAGGGGACTCGGTGAGTTCAAGGGAGGTTGGATGGCTTTTTAGGAAAAAGGCTGCAAACTATCATTCCATGGGCAGGAGTCAGCCTACAGATGAATCTCATTTGCCCCTCACAGTGTTTTGTGTGTTTTTGTTTGTTTTTTGTATTTTTGTTTTGTTTTGTTTTTTGATTGAATGAGTTGCTATATTTAAAGATTTATTTTTATTGTTTTTCGACAGAGAGAGAGAGACAGACAGAGAGAGACAGAGAGAAGGGTGAGGGCCCAGAGCAGTCTCCATAGTTGACAGCATTAGTTTTCCATATAGTTTCACTCCACAGGTGGGCACAGGGCTGCATAGGGCAGGAACTGGGCCAGGAGCCTCCCGCATAGGCCGCGGCAAGAACTGAACTGGGGGCACACCCATATGGGTCTGCATGGGCCAGGGCCAGGATTCAATCCTCTGGCTCTGGGGCTGCAAAATGAGCGTTTAACTCGCTAAACCATCCCAGTTTCCCCAAATTTAAGGTGACCAGATGTCCCACTTTTGGCGGGACAGTCCCAATTTTTAACAATTTGTCCCGCGTCTCGCGGCATTTTAAAAAAGTCCCGATTTTTGGAAAGAATGCACGACAAGCTAGGGAATAACAGGAGATAGATCAAATTTTTAATCAAGAACCCCCTCCTCACCGGTCAATGGTGTCCTGCTTTACCAATGTTAAAATCTGGTCACCTTACCCAAATTGCTATATTTAAAAGCTAGGAAATGTGAACTTTCTGGGTTCTTTAAAAGAACCAGAATACCTGGCCACTCTGGTTCCACACCCTTATTTATATTCAATGAGAAACTGGAGCTGAGTAGCATAGCTCACTGTCTTTGCAACTTTTAGTTTACCACAGTGCCCACTATGCCCTATTGCCGTACACCCAGCCCACTGCACACAGCCTGTGTCACCAGCCTGCTTTTGAATTGTGCCCTGAATTTAGGTCCCAAGGACAGGGACTAGATCTTACATTTCTTTTTACATCCACCATACTATGTAGTGCCTTGCATCGATTATATGTTTAATACATGCTTAATGGTTTGACAATTAATTAGCTGTGTCAACCTCACAAGTCACTTAAACTTTCTGTCCCTTGATTTCTGTATCTCTCAATTCTTACCTTTAAGCACTGTCCATTTGTTCTGTATCCAAACTACTTCAGTGACTTCAGGCAGAATAAAGGAGAACACAATGAAAATCAAACCGACCATTTCCAAACTTGGTTGATCATCAAAACCACTTGGAAAACTTCTTATAAATACCGAGTTCCGGACCCCACCCCAGGCCCATGGACTCAGAATCTCTGAGGGCAAAATCCAGCTCAGGGATGACTTGGTTTGTTACACATCTCCTCAGGGTTTTCTCAGTGTGTGCATTCCACCGCGGACGGCCTTTCCAGCAAATGCTTCCCGGGGTGACTGGATCCACGTCCGCGTCATCTTCAGAGCAGGAGAAGGGGATTAGCTGCTTGTGGATTTCACACTCATTTCCCAATTTCTCCAGTGACCTTGGATGACTTTTGGAAAGTTTTCACCATTGGATGACATGTGAATTTGAATCTGTAGACTATAGATAGGGTGGCCTTGGAAGGTGTGCTTGCTCTCAGTCCCCGAGTTTGTCCACCAAAAAGATCACAGTGTTCACCCATGTTTGGCCTGAGCATAAAAAGTTGCCCCCAACTGACTGATGTGCTGGGTAAATGTTGATGTAAACATGCTTGTGTTTTTAGCGATTTAAAACACAAAGGCAGCACACTGACATTTTCTAGCAAGCCTTGCATAATTGGTTTTTAATTTGTGGCTCCTTGGAAGAGCATTGGCCTTCTTTCCCCCTGACTCAGCCGCTTTTTCGGTCTCATACTTGTTTGGCAGAGAGATCCAATCTGTCCCTCCTTGGAACAGAATCTGCCGACTTGTCTTAGAAACCCTGAATTTCCATTTCAGTGCTGTCACTTTGTTAGCACATTCTAAAAAGCTGTTAGATTTCCTTTCCCTTAACTAGTTTAATTTGAGGGGAAATGAGTGATGTCTAAAAGCAGCTGTGACTGTGTTTAACATTGGCCCCCATGGTATTGAGTCTTATTTGATTCCCAAGCCTTCACAGGGGTTCCCAAGCTCTTATTTATTATAATTTCATAGGTTGCTTACAGCTGCTGTTGTCCTGCCGGGGGGTCCCGTGGAGAGCTAGTGGTGGGGCCATGGCCGGATCTAAATGTTCTTTGCAGAAGTCAGGTTCCTCAGAGAAGTTCAGGGAGCCTCCTGTTGCTTTGTGAGATTCTCTGTCTTAAGATGGGGATAATATTAGTACCTACCTCTAAGTGTTGCTGTGATGATTACATGAACTGATGCAGGTAAAGAGTTTCTCATAATACCTGACACTGAGATACATAAGAAATGTAAGATATGACAATGATTCACTTGTCAAGTGTGTTCGTTATGCAAAGTCATTTTATAATCATTTCACAAACTGTTCTTTGGGCTTTCATTTCCTTGAGGGCATTTTGCCCTTGGAGCTGGTAAGTGGCCTGAGCATTTGGAGGTGTCCAGGTGTCATGGGAGCAGGGCACCATCCTGGCTTCCTAACCAGAGGGGCTGCTTCTGGGCCCGGGAAGAGCTCCGCGCTTGGGTTCAAGCTCCTGGGTTCAAAGTTTGGCTCCTAAGCTCGCTCCCTGTACAACCTTGGACAAGTCAGCTGGTCTTTCTGAGCATCAGTTTTTTCGTCTATAGAAGGAAGAAACTAAAACTGATAGAGGTTCATCATGAAGAGTAAGGGAGGCACTATGTATAGAGATGACCTTGACTGCAGTGTATTACATTTGTAAATCACTTTATTAGGACTGAGTCCATCTGCAGGGAATGACACTACGAATTCTGAAGGCACTGGCCTTTCCAAAGTGTTGTTCCTGTGACCTGGGTTTCAGGGGAAGGGGCAGGTCTCCTGTTTCTGGTGGTTTATGCAATTTAGATGTAGCCCAAGTTGTAGTCACCATCACAGACTATAAACAAGATGGCCCTTCAACCCTCTGGTTTCCCCTAAGCTGCCACATGCGATCCCTTATCTTGTTTCCTGTGGGGGTAAGGTCATTGCTGGATTTCTGCGAACCATCAGTTTTTTAACAGCCTCTCCTGTCAGTGCAGGTCCTCTTGTTCTGGCATTCCCAGGTCCACTGTCAGTGTGGACTCAGAAGCAGTCCTCCCGCAGCTGAAACTCCTCTGGCTGAACAACTCTGGAGCCAGCCAAATCTCTCTCCCCTCTACAGTACCCATGAGACTGGAGACAGCTTGACCTGAGGAGAGAGCTCAGTGACCTAGGAGGACATTTGGGCAGATTCAGGCAGGCTGCAAAGGTGTTTGGAGTGAGGTCACAGGCCTTCTCGGGGTTTCACAACCCGGTAAGGCTGCACACATCCTGCCCTGTTAGGGCTCGCTGACTGCGCTGTGCTCTGTGGCTGCAGGGTCCCTTTCATTAAGCATAGTGCATGAGCATGTTCTAGATGGCAAGCTCCTCTGGGGTTGCCTTCTATAGTTCTTCTCTCTGCCCCTTCATCCAACCACCCCAATAAAAAACCTTGCCTCTTTGGAATCAGTGTAGCAAAGCAGGACCACTGCATTGGAATAGTTTAGCTCTGGAGCGGTTACTAAACGTTTGATTTTCAATTTCCTTTGTTGTAAAGATGGATGGAGACAGACCCCTATCTCATAACATATACAAAAATTAATTCAAAATGGTTCATAGACCTAATGTAAGAGCCAAAACTGCAAAGCTCTTAGAAGACAGCAATAAATCTCTGTGACCTTGGATTAGATATGACACCAAAAACACGAGCAACAAAATAAAACAAAATAGATAAATTGGACATCCTCACAATTAAAAACTTTTGTGCTTTAAAGGACACAAAATAAAAAGACAATCCACAGAATGGGAGAATATTTTTGCAAATTATATATTTGATAAGGGACTTGTACCTAGAATATATAAATAACTATTACAACTCGATAATAAAAACACAAATAGTCCTTTAAAAATGGTCAAAGTATCTCAATGCAGATTTCTGCAAAGAAGATAAGTGACTGCCTCATAAGCATATGAAGAACTGCTCAAAGAAATGCAAATCAAAACCACAGGAGGTAGCACTTCACACCCACTAGGCTGGCTAATAAAAAAGATAATAACAAGTAGTAGTGAGGACAGGAAGAGATGATAATCCCAGTAAACTGCTGATCGGAATGTAAAATGGTGCAGCCCACTTTGGAAAAGTGTGGCAGTTCCTCAAAAGGCTAAACACGAGGAAGCCAGGATGGCTCAGCGGGTTAAGTGCTCACTTTGCAGCCCTGGGGACTGAGGATTGAATCCCGGCCCCGGCCCATCTGGACCCGTGTGCAGAACTGTGGAGTGCTTCCCATGCAGGAGGCCCCCAGTTCAGTTCTTCTCCCACCCCCCTGGTTTGGCCCCTGACTCGAGGGGGTGTGCCTCCCATGCTGGAGGCCCCCAGCCCAGTTCCCTCCCTGAGCACCCCAGCCCACCTGTGTGGAACAAACCAAGTCGAAAACTGATGAAGTTCAACTATGGAGACTGTTCTGGGCCCTCCCCCTTCTCTCTCTGTCAAAAACAATAAAATAAATCTTTAAAAAAAAAAAAAAGGCTAAACATAGACCCATACCATCTGACACAGAGTTCCACTCCTTGGTATGCGAGGCTGTCTGAAAAGTATCCAGCCATGTAACTGTTCTCATTATGCTGTCAACAGCTGGAATATTTCCAGATAGTCCTTATATACCCAATAGAAAAGAGAACGTATACAAAAACTTCTACGTGAATGTTCATAGCAGTATTTTTCATAATATCTCAAAAGTAGAAACAACCCAAATATCCATCAGTTGATTAATGAACAGATAAAATATGATGGACATCTATACAATGGAGTGTTATTTAGCCACAAAAAGGAATAAAGTACTGATACTCACTACAACATGCATGAACCTTGAAAACATTGTGTTAAGTGAAAGAAGCCAGTCATCAAGGACCATGTATTGCAGGATTCTATTGATGTGAAATGTCCACAGTAGGCAAATCCATAGAGACAGGAAGGAGAACCAGTTAGTTCCCTGGTGCCGTGGGCTGGGGCTGAAGGGAGAAGTGGGGGGTTACAGCTGAGGACTATGGGGTTTCTTCTGGAGGCGATGACAATGTTCTAAAATTGATTGTGATGATAATTGCACAACTTTGTGAATGCATTAACAGCGGTTGAATTGTGTACTCTGAGTAGGTGAGTTGTATGGTATATGTGAATTGCATCTCAATAAAGCTGTTTTAAAAATGGGGCAGAATGATATCTACCTTGCAGAGGTATGGGAAAGGTTAAAGGGGACAATGAATATAAATCATGCAGCATGTACTGATGCTCCAGAATTCATAGCTTATAGTTATTAAAATTCCCTTTGAGGCCAACAGCAGTGAAAAAGCCAGGATCTGGTGAGGGGCATTTTCTCCTCGTTTCCTTTTTTATTGCTGCTGGCCATGCAGAAGCAATGAGGACAGTTTGGCAAGATTATGTATGGAACTCAGGAGGAAATATGGGATAATTCTGGCTACTCATTAGAGTCCCCTGGAGAGCATTTCAAAAGATACTGGTGTGGAGCCCAGAGATTCTGGTTCAGTTGGTCTGGGGAGGGCCAGCAGGTGATTCTAACCTGTATCCGTTGGTTGAAACCCTTGGTGCAGTATAAACCGTTCCAGGTCTTTGAAAGAGTGAGAACTTCTGGGTTCAGGATGGAAGGCTCACACAAGCAATGCACTTCATTGTTTGCAAACTGCTTTTGTAGTCAGAGCTCCTTTGATCTGTTGAACCAACCCTACAAGGTAAGTTGTGATTAGTATAATTGATTGTTAAGGAACCAAGGCTCAGAGAGATTAAGTAACTTGCCAGGGCCTCCTTTTTAAAGATCTATTTTATCTATTATGTTTTTTTAAAAAGCAAGATTCACACACATGCTCAGGTGTTTTAGTTACTAAACCTAACACCTTGGAGAGCACCGCCAAGGTGACCTCTGGTGTCAGGTTAATCTATTTTGCATAGACTTCAGGACAGAACTCTTCTTTCTACTACTGATGAGCATTCTGAGAGTGCAAGGCAAGCTGGGAAAACATCATTTACATATACAGTCATGTGCTGTTTAATGACAGGGACACATTCAGAGAGATGCATCCTTAGGCGATCTCATCGTTATGAGAGCATCAGAGTGCACTTACACACACCTAAATGGTATAGCTCACCACACACACCAAGGCTATAATGGTACATACGCTATTACTGCTTCTAGGCTACAAGCCTGTCTGGCATGTTTCTGTACAGAACACGAGATGAAATCAAACAAGAAAACGATGCAATGAAATGACACAGTAAACACAGAGTGTATGAGGCTGCTGCCAGAGTAGCGTGCACACTGTTTTATAGCAAAACAAAATATTTTATCTGTAGAAAGAGCATACACTAAAAAATTGATAGGGATGCTGAGATAGCTCAACAGGTTGAGCGCTTGCCTTGCAACCACAAGGTAAGGGGATCGAATCCTGGTCCCAGCCTTTGCAAACCTATATGCTGAATGGCAGCACAGCTGGTAACCAATGAAGGTTCTCCCCTCCCATGTGGGAGGCCCCCAGTTTGGTTCCCACCCAATGTGGTCCCACATTCACCTGTGTGGATTGAAACTGTCACAACTAATGATGTACATCCATGGAGACTGCTTTGGGCCCTCCTCCTTTCTCTCTCTCTCTCACTTTTTCTCAAATAAAAAAATAAATATTTTTTAAAATGATAAAAAGTATAGTATAGTAAATACACCAGTAATCTAGTCATTTATTATCATGTGTTACATACTGTACATAATTGTATGGCCTATACTTTTATACCACTGCCAATACCACCCAAAACGTGTGAGTAATGCACTGTACTACAACGTTATGGGCTGTGCTATCACTAGGATAGGAGTTTTCAGCTCCATTATAATCTTACGGGACCTCCGTTGTAGATGCGACCCACCATTGACTAAAACGTCGTTATGCAACCCATGACTGTGTGTGTATATGCGTATATGTACACACTGTTTGTTACTGTTGATCTGTATGTGCAAGGAGAACATAAGACAGGAATAATTTGGATACTGAGGCTGTCGGAAACCTGTACCTGGTCCCCTTAACGTCTGAGTTAAAGGTTTTGTATCAGCCACAACACAGTGTATTCTCAGTGAAGAGCTGTAATAAATAGATAATATAACTGTGAGCCCTGTAATAAAATACCATCTTTATATATTTAATATATTGTGGTATTGTTTGAACAAGAGCGTTTGCTGCTGAAATCAACCTGAAATGCACAGGTTTACATCAGTACTACTCCAAATGGGGTCCACAGGGCAGCGGGGCTAGCATCTGGAAATGTTTTTCGACGGCAGGTTCGTGGTGTCCCCCTAAACCCACTGAGACAGGCTCTCTAGAGGGTGGAGCCCAGAAACCTGTGATGTAATAATCTCTCCAGGGGATTCTGATGCTCGCAGCACATTTAGATGACCTGAACCTTCCCGCTCTGACTGGCCACAATGGTCTCTGAGAACAGCTACAAGGGTCTAAAGCCACATTTTTTTCCAAACCTATCTTAAATTTCCTGGAGGGACCCACACACCATCAGGTCTTCCTTAACGTGTGTGGTACCAGAATCTGTGTAAGGCAATGCTGCTCTCTGAGTCAGCAAACACCTTAGCATTTCCAAACCATTTATTTCCAGGTCTTGAGATCCTCCTGGCTGCCAGCATTCACACCCTAAGGGACTTCCTAATTAATTAAGCTGCTGAGCTTGTCAGTAGGCTGGCTCCTTTGTTGTCTTAGAAGGGAGAATCAGACTAACTATTCTGCTGCCAAAGGATCCCCCATTTGCTGTATCTGGCCTGGAGTTCTTAGCAGCTCTGACCTAAGAACTGGGGTTAGGGGAGATCTCCGCCCCCATCCCCCACCCCCCACCCCCAATCTGCCTGGATGCTGTGAAGCCCTTTCTTTCCCCTCTCTGAACTTTAATTGCACCCATTTCATTACATACACCACTCTTTGTGAAACCGTTGCATCCTCCAGGTCAGGTATCCTGGCCACATCACCTGGGTGGGATTTTTACTAGTGAGCATTTAGTTCTCACAAAATAGAGGTCGCTGGTCTGCTCAGTGACTTGTCTGTTATCTGTGCCTTGTGCTTGAAAGAAATTGGCTGAAATCTGTATTTTAGCTGCACAGCCTGCATGCATACAGATGAAACAGAGCTGCATTGGTGGAGAATAATTAAGCCAAGAACCTTGTTTTTCACCTTCATGGTGAAAGACAAATGGCTTCCAAGGCTTTAATAGTGTAGTGGTACTTGAAATGTTCTACTTTAGCCAACTTGGGACTTTCAGAACAGCTCTATTCATAGATATCCTTTGCAACGACTGCGTTTTCATTGAATTGTAGCTAGTCATTTTGCAGGAGCTCTGGTCTCTCTTTTTGCCCCTGTGTAATGAAGGCATATTACACTGCTTCTTGTTGTTAAAGACTCAGTTTCAACGTATTAACTCTTTTTGAGCAGAAAGTGGATTTTTTCCTAAAGCCAGATATATTCTGCTTCTCACCCATCTTTTGCGGGGTGAGAATCTTGTTGAGACTATACTGTTTCTCTCCTTTTCTCATCTTTTGAAGTGATTGTCAGTTGCGCAAGAAAACTGATTGCCTAGTGGGAAACCAAACCTCAACAACACAGTAAATACAAAATGGGCCTGAAATAGATATATTTCAACAACAACAACAAAAAGCCATCATTCTTCAAATAGCCCTTCTCTAGTCAAAGAATTTCCAGGAAATCATGGCCTCTTTTTTTCTTCAATGTTAGGTTTTCTGCCCATGCCAAGGTTAATTTTTCTATGTCTCTTGGCCTCTACCTCACTTTTATAGTAACAGTGTTTTCTCTTTCCTTAGTAGGACCATCTGCACATGGGTGTCACCCTGCCCAGCCAGCTTTTTCAGGCTTTGTTCCAAACACAGTGCTGTCTTTTCTTAGCAGTGGAAACAGGCTGTTCTCCAGTGCTTTCAGAGAGAATGGCCTTTCCCTATTCTGTTCACATAAACCAGCCGCGGGCCTCAGTGGCCTATTGTTTTATGAGTTCTCTTAACTCAGGAGAAGGTTTTTACTGAGAATGGGGTTTGTGAGGGCCAAGGTCAATGCTTCATCCTGGTGAGATGTGAGCAGGCTGAGGGGCGTTGGGATGGATCCCTTTGTGGACTCTGATGCCCAACAATAATAGCAAAGTCAGGCTTTCAGCTCATAAAGAAGGCGGTCCCTGCCTCCCTCTGGAAAGCAGTGTGTTCTGGTTGGTCCCGTCGCGGTCTGGCCCAGGGACCCATGCAGATTCACTTCTGGTCTCTGAACTTGCGTTCCCGGGCGTGCAGGTGCAGCAGGGACCTAGGATCTCTAAGTCTTCTCAGTTCCAGAACCTCAGGATGGAGCTAAGCTTACAGCCCTGCTGCACCCCACCATTTCCTGCAGATGCCAAGGGCACTGAGCAATTGCTTATCCACCTGCGCCCCCAGCCAGGGGAGCTGAGTGAATCATCTTGGCAGGTGGAGCCATGGCTGCTGCCAGCTCTTGCTCAGAGCCCTCACCTGGTGGTTGGCTGGGCTGGTTTGATGCCTTGAATGAGCACGGTGTCCAGTGTGTGGGTTTGTTTGTAAGTGAATGTGTTTGATTATAGCCTGGCATCGGGCAGTTGGAGTAAAGGGGAAAGGGCACTGGACTGGGAAGCAGAAATCGTGGGTTTTTGTCCAGATCACCAACTCTGGATCAGGCCTCCCTTTAGCAAACCTTTACTGAGTGCTACTGATGGCCTCGAACTTGACAAGGTGCTGGGCACACAAAAAGTCAACAAGACACAGACTTTGGCTTCATGGAACTCCCATTTTAGTGGAGGAGGCAGGAACTGAGGCTAGGATACAGCACAGTAGGGGCCAGGATAAACCCAGAGTTCTAGAGGAGTCTGGACCCAAGGGACACCTCCCCAGCCCAGAGAGGATGAGAATCAAGAAGGACTTCCTGTAGGTGGTGATATTTGAGCTGAATATACAGGCTGGGAGTAAGCCAAGGGGACAGCAAGGGCAAAGGCATGAGGCTAGGGAAGCATAGGGTGTACAGAGGCTCAACGTTAGGGGAACATGGAGTATAAGGTAGGGATAGATAGGTGAGGTCAGAGCAGGTGGGGCCAAGTCATAGGGAAATTTGCATGACACGTTAAGGAGCTTGGGCTTGAGGGTAATGAAAAGCTGCCCAAAGGCCAATAAGTTTTTAGAAAGAGCCCCTTGATGGCTGGGATGGTCATATAAGGTTAGCAGGCCTCCTAGGAGGTGATTCAGGAGAGGTGGTCCAGGAAAGTGGTGGGGAGAGCTCGAGTGAGCTTGCAAAGTAGCAGTGGGGATGGAGAGTTGGGAGCAAATCTGAGGAAGATTTAGGATGTAGAACCGGATGACCCATAGGGTCAAAATTGGAGGTAAGGAGAGAGAGAGGTAAGGAGTGGGTCCTGAGTTTCTAACTCCAATGAATGGGTCGGGTGATACCAGTTGGGGGTGGAGAATAGAGATGAAGTAACAGTTGAGGCTAAAGACTTTGGGGGGCTGAGAGACATACAGCTTGAATGTCCAGCTGGCAATTGGATAATTTGGTCTGAAAATTAAGATTTGGGGGAAGCCGTGATGGCTCAGCGGGTTGAGTGCTCGTCTTGCAGCCCCTGGGTCTAAGGATCGTATCCTGACCCTGGCCCTTGTGGACCCATATTGCTGAGCTGGGATGTGCTTCCCATGCAGACGGCCCCCATCGGGGTGTGTCTCCCATGCAGGAGGCCCCTGGCTGGTTTCTGCCCTGAGCAGGCCCGTGCCCACCTTTGGAGTGAAACTATATTGAAAACTAATGATGTATAACTATGGAGTCTGCTCTGGGCCTTCCCCTTCTCTCTGTCTCTCTGTCTCTCTCTTTTAAAGCAATAACAATACATTTAAAAAAAGAAAGAAAATAAAGATGTGGTTGGCATTAGTATGTAGGTGGTACATGAAACAACATGAGCAGATAGAAACAGTGACCCATAGGTGGTGCATGTGGGGTGAGATGGTAGGCCAAGGAGAGGGACCCTGGAAGACATCAGCCTGAAAGGGACAGGAAGAGGGTCCCGGGCAAGAGACAGAAAGGAGAGGTCAGAAAAGTAGGAGGACAAACAAGGTACGCGTCTGCATCCAGGGCAGAGAGAATTCAAGAAGGGAGTGATGCATAGTTAGAGTAAGAGGCCCCGGGGGACTGACCCAGCACTGTCCTTGGGCTTTGGTCATGAGGACTCAGGTCCTGCCCTCAAGTGTGAGCCTTGGAGCAATACACTTCCTTCTTGGATCTCAGTTTCCTCACCTGTAAAGTCTAGCGATTGGCCTGTGTGCTTGCCAAGAGCCCTTTTCTGGCTCCAAGAGTGTGAAGTCACTAGTTCTGAAACTTCCTAAAAAGGGGGAAATGTACTTCCCACATCGCCCTCCTACTCTTAGGCAAGTTAATGCTGCCCCTGAAAATGAGATGAATAAAAACCCAGGCACATCAGAGGTAGGTGGGATTTTAGGCCAGCCCACCATTTGTTGCCACCATTTGGAAGGCATCACCATGAGACAGAGTAGAGCCCAGCCTTGTTCCAGCTCTGTGACCTCGGGCACACTGCACTTAATAGCCACCTTGCAGAGACCTTTGAGGTAGCAAGAAGCGAGAGCTATTAACAACGAGGATGAGAGAAATGAATTGACTCGCCCGAGGTCGCAGAGTAGGGCATCACGGTGACTAGAACCAGGTGTCTGATGGCCAACCCTGCCTGGGCCTATCACCTGCCAGGGGTCATAAATTAGCCCGCAGTCCTGTATGGCCCACGGATGTATTTCGTTTGGCTCACACAGTGTCCTTTTCAAAATGGAATTCGTTGCCAACATTAAAAACTGGGAGATTTCACTTAAAAATTCACATTTTCAGCTAGTCTTGAAAACTTGGAAGATTTGGCAACACCGGGTCTAGTGGGGGTATCCCTTCTGGGGGCCCCGGCCCTGTCCTGCCAGCCTCCTCACTAAGACTTTCTTGCTTAGCCCCTGGAGGTGACTTGAGTTTGCAACTGCAGCCTTAGGTGGACCATTTATCTTGAAGTTTCTCTTACAGCCCTGTCCACTGTTCACAGAAAGTGTTCGGTACTTCACAGCTGAGGCAGACCTTGGCCCTTTGGAAGGGAAGGGCTTGTCTAGAGAAGACAGCAGAGAGAGGAGGGCAGAGCGTTTCCAACAGCTTAGCACCCCGGGAGATGCTGGTGGAGAGGGCCTGGCCCTGTGCAGGGGTTCAGCAGTGGTGTTGGACAAGGGCCCTAGGGTTTCCTAGTTCCTCCCACGCGGGTCAGAGGAGACAGAGGGGATCGTGGGCCCAGTACGGCTGGTCTGCCCAGTGAGGTCTTATCCTTGGACTGCCCTACTTTCTTGTTGGTGTGGGGGGAGGACCGCAGCCCCTGGCTCAGTGCAGCCTGTTTATGTGGGGGAATGTCTGGTATGTTTGGTATTTGGGTGTTTACTTCCCAGGGTGCTCATGGGTCCCTGGTGTTGCAATCTGGCCTTCCATGCAGCGGGGGAGGGACGCTGTGGGCCTGGCCAGGGCTGTTACTTCAGGACTGCTTACTGACAGCTCACTGCTCTGATGCACCCCACACACCCCCGCCCTCACCCGTGTCTCCTTTTATGCCAGATTCTGCCCATGGGTGCTGGAGGCTGGGTGTGCCCTGGGCAAGGCAATCGCTGCCTCCCTGCCTCACCTGAGAAGGCAGGCGGGGAAGCTGGCATTTACTGAACCCTTGCTGTGTCCCGGCCTCTGGGCTGGGACTTAGTCTTCATTACAAGCTTGTGCAGC
The DNA here is from genome assembly GCA_004027555.1 of Craseonycteris thonglongyai. Classification (NCBI taxonomy): domain Eukaryota; kingdom Metazoa; phylum Chordata; class Mammalia; order Chiroptera; family Craseonycteridae; genus Craseonycteris; species Craseonycteris thonglongyai. Next base: position 97,915 of record PVKE010000342.1, read on the forward strand.
AGGGCTCCGTGCCTTCCTCATATAGGAGAAAAAGGGAGGTTCAGAGAGGCTGAGTAACTTGCCCAGGAGCACACAGCCAGTCTGGAGCAGAGCTGTTGGAACATCCAGACCTCTTAGACCCCAAAGCGCATCATGGCAGCCCTGCTCCCTCTGACGCTGTGAGTCTCCGATGCCTGGTCTGCTTGCCTACGCTACCGTGTCGGTACGAGAGAAGCCTGCCAGACCTTCACTGCCCTGGTCAGTGCTGGGGGTTTGATTTGGTGTTTTTCTTCCCTTCTATTTCTGCTTGTTGCCTGCTTTGCTGTTCTTTTCTCTGTTGCTTGGTCCATGTGACTGTTTATATATTTTCAGGGCCTTGGGTTAAAAAGTGTCATTGCTTTTTGTCATCCTACCACTTTGTAGGGACCACAAGATACATTTTTGGAAAGACTTATGAAATGTCAGAATTCACAGTCACATGTGGGCAACTGTTGCCACATGTGAAAGCCACGTGGTCTGCAGACGGGGCCTGAGAGACAGAGCCACGAGTGAGGAGGAGCAGAGTCGCTGAGCCCCTCCTTGAAACTGGGAAGCTTTTAAAGATTTTATTTTATTTTTATTGTTTGAGAAAAAGCAAGAGGGAGAGAGAGAGAGAGAAGGGGGAGGGCGCGGAGCAGTCTCTATAGTTGCACATCATTAGTTGTGACATAGTTTCATTCCACACAGGTGGATATGGGGCCATGCAGGGTGGGAACCGAACTGGGGCCTCCGCATGGGAGGTGAGACCCTTCCCCCTAGTGATATTCCGGTGGTTACCAGTTGTGCCACAGTTCAGCATATGGGTTTGCACTACACAGGGTTGGGAACAAAACCTGGGACATTCAGACTATGAGGCAAGCTCTCAGCCGCTGAGCTATCCTGGCATCCCCCAAACTGTGACATTTTAATGCCACCTATTCAGTGTTAATTATGCAGCAAATAGTTTTCATTTAAAATTTTAAAAGACCCAAATAGGGAAAAACAAAATGATCATTGCCTTCAGAGTCAGAGTTTCTGCTGTTTCTTTATCTGCAGATGGTCCTGGCTGGTTTACTAAGGCCGTTTAACCCGCTGAGATTCCTGACACAGGAATTGGATTCCTACTTGCTACCTGCTGCTACTTGCTCAAGGGTTGATCTGTATCCAGGCTCTGCCACTTTCCCAACTATTCTAGAAGCATGGCTCCGGTAGCAGTGATTCTCCCCTGCATCACTGGGGACCACCTTCTGCTCCTCTATTTCTACCTGGCATCACTTGACCTCCCAAGGGTGGGACCCTGGGCATCTTTTAGTGGCAAGAGGCAGAAACTTTCTCAAACTCCCTCTAGGCCAGAGGAGAAGTTTCAGGATAGATTCAGGGGTACGCATTGTGGACCGCAAGGACAGGAAGCATAGTCAGGCCTCTCCAGGAGTAGAATCAGGAGGACCAAGTCAGTTTCTTTCTCTGCATGGGCTTTCTGTCTGTCCACTCACTCGGTCTGCCTGTACCATTGACCTCTGTGTGTGTGTGTGTGTGTGTCTCTCTCTCTGTCTGGCTTTGCTGCTCTTTCTGTCTCTTTGTCTTTCTCTCTCTGTGTCCTCTGTGTTTCCCTCTTTCCTCTCTGTCTCAGTCTTCACCTTTCTCTGTCTGTAGCACATGGGAGGCAAGCAAGATGCCCTGGGGCATGACATTTAAGGAGGCACTCACTCTAGGGTGCCAACTGCGCCTTTGGTTCAAGACCACGTGAGCGCCTCCTTAAATGTGTGTCCTGTGCACCTCACTTGTCTCACTCACCCTGGTCCAGGTCCTGCTTCCCTCTCTGTCTCACGTCCCCCTCTTTACCTCTTTGTCTCTGACTTCCTCCTAGAGCTGAGTGCTTCTCTCTTGCCACATGGTCTCTGCCTCTGCTTATCAGCTCACATCAGCAGCTCTTTCTACTTCTCTGGGCACATGGCTGAACTTGGTTGTCCCCCAATCCAGAAGTCCAATTTGATTCCCAGGAAGTGAATCCGAGTACAGCCCACCTCCCATCAGCTTTTCATACCTTATCCAGTCGGCTGTGGCCAGGAGCTGGGGTCCCCCAGCCCTCAGCAGGGGCTTCAGAACAGGCTCCCTGAGGAGGGACGGCTGAACATGAGGGCCCTCTCAGCTGTGGGTCCCCAAGTCTGTTCCTTCACTGTGAAGTATGGCGCAGGGCCACCCCTCACTGCAGAACACAGCCAGCTTTGCCCTGGGCCTTCCTGGGAATTTGGGAAAAACAGCCAGAACGAAGTTTGGGAGCAGGAAAAGACAAGCGTTCCTATACCACTTAGCCGGCAGCCTGTGGCTCTTTAAGTGCGCTGTCAGGGTGCCTTGTTCTCAAACATCCTGGTTCTCCTGCTGTATCTGCAGGAAAAAGTCACCCTCTCCCATTTTGGGGTTCTGGTTTTAGATGTTTGAACTGTACTTGTATGTGGTGAAAACACGCTGCTCTCCCTCACCCAGTCATGGCCAAATGCTTTGAGAATCTGGGCAGCATCCAGGAGGAGGGGGCAGCAGCCTTGACTCTGGCATCAATGACATCCGGAGGAGGGATGTGGGGTGGTCTCTGGTCAGTCCTAATTGGGGGGTGCAGACCATGCAGGCCCAGGCAAAAGGACCCAGAGTTAGCCCGTGCGGGTGGCGAAGGCTGAGGGGCACTGCCCTGCTCCGGATTTCTGGTGGGTCCTCAGCATGTTTTCTCCTTGTCCTCTGGGAGGTTCTCAAATAGCAGCAGGAAGATTTGGGGGAGACACAGCACAGTGTCAGTGCGGAAGGTGCGGTGATGGGGCTTTGGGGCCATGTCTTGCCCTTATTGGGCATTGTCAGCCACGGCGGGGCATGGGTGCATGAAAGGCCTTTGTTGGTGGTGGTGGCTCTGGAGCTGGAGGTCGTAGGCTTCAGCGCACAGCCTGGATTCTCTCAGGACCTGGTCAGGATTTGGGCAGACCTGCCAGAGCCTACACCCCAAATCTAGGCTCTGTCTTTGGCCAGTACGCTTCTGGGGAAAGCAGGACCGCATGCCCAAGCTTTGCTGGCCTCCTACAGACAGAGAGACAAGGGCATCCCAGCAGAAAAGGCTCCTTATGAGCACAGGAGAACAGGTTGTACAGGGGCAAACATAGGCAGTAAATCCCTTTTGTTTTTATAGAATCCAAGCCTGTGGCATCTTCCTCCAGAAGCCTGTTCCTTTCACTCATTTTAGGAACGTTTGCCAGGTGTCCTGGCTGCGCAGGCCCCCAGCAGGAAAGACGGGCACCTCCGTACACAGGATTCTGGTGGGTGTGATAGGGACTCTGGCAGCGGGGACTCAAAGTGCCGCAGCAGCACAGAGCAAGCAGTTCCTTCTGTCCCATAGTCAAGGAGCCCCCCTGGAGAAGTTGGCATTGCTCTTGCAGGCTGAGTCAGGGTTTGCCCAGTGGGAAAGGAAGGTAGTCTCAGGAGGGCCTGGCGGGCTTGGAGATGGGGGAGGTGTTCGGAGTGGCTGGAGAGGCCCAGCTGAGCTCGAAGTGGACAACGTTGAGCCTCTTCGCATGTGCTGCTAGAGCAGCTCCCGTCTGCCCCCGACTCTATGGAGAGGCAGGCTCTGCACAGGCCTGGGGCGTGCAGCTGAGTCTTGGAGGACAATGGTTTTGTCTTCTAGAAATGGCGGCTCTGCCAGAACCTGGGGTGCTCCCAGGAGGCCCCGCGAGCCCGGCGGTGCTCAGGTTGCACACATCACCTTGGCAGTTTGTGGGCAAACCCTCTTGGCCGAGGGGAGATTGCAGTGCCTGCCACTTCCTCCAGTTCCTTCCCTCTGCCTGTAGTCACAGTTACCTCTGCTTTGCTGGGGGTGAGGTTGGAGTTGGGCGGAATCAATTTTGTCCAGGTTTCTATTTTCACAGATGCGGGTCAGCCAAAGGAGCTGTCACTTCTGGTTGTGTTTCAAAGGAGGCCAAGGGGCTGGGAGGTGCTTGGGTGTGGCAGTGTTGACAGGGCACCTCTCTAGCTAGCCTCCCAGGCAGGGTGGGCTGGGTCAGGGAGAAGCTCAGAGGTGGTGGAGCAGGAAGAAGGGCCAGGGCCTGTGACGATGGCCGTGGGTGCTGGTCTCTGGCCCAGGCCCTGGCTGCTGACCTCCCAGAGCATGCTGGGAGTGCACGGAGAGAGGCTGTTTATTTTCCTGGCCCAAAGCCCTTTCGACTGAGACCTTGTTCCAGGCCGCAGGCTGCCAGAATCACCCCCTACTGGCTCGACAAGTGAGAGAGTTGGCAGGCCCAGAGCAATCCAATGACTTCTCTAGTGACCTCTCGCTCTGGGCTGTCCCCAGCCCAGTTGGTATTGTGTGTCCTCCAGATTCTCCTGTAGGTAACGTACAGCAAGAGTCACCCCATGAAAGTGACCGTGGTGGGCCGGGGCTGTGTGGGCCCGTGGTCAAGAGCAGGAGGGTTCAAGTCAGGAAGCTGAATGGGCATCCTGATTCCGCCGTTTCTTAGGCCATTGGCCTTGGGCCTCAGTCTCACCATCTGGAAACAGGACAGTAATCGTGCCTTCTGCAGCAGGCTTTCATTGTGAAAACTGCATGACTTGTGTTTAAAGCATTTAGCAAAGTAGGCAACAAGCAGCAGCTGTTGTTGCTGAAACAATATCTGTCCCTTTGATTCAAAGCCAGTGTTGGTGGGCAGTGAGTTTCCTCTGTCCCATGTCACAGGCCTTCCATTTATGGTGCATTGCCTTAACGCAGCCTGGGGAAAAGCAAGCCCAGAGACCCAGGTGGCCTCCCTGCCTGTGTCCCATTCAGGACACTCGAGGGTGCCCTTGGGATGCTGGGATGCTGGGATACAGGTGTGTATCCTGGGAGAAGAATGTACAGAGGCAGGGAGGAGGATTAAAACCAGGTGAGGAGGCTGGGAGACTAGTATACAAGGAGATAGATCCGATCATTTGGAAGGACCAAGAGGGAAGGAGGGTGATGATACTTTAGGGAGGTGAAAATGAGGGGGTGCAGAATGCAAAAGCTGTGCCCATTCTCAAGGCGGTTTCAAAGAATGCACCTGGGAAACCCCATGTCTGGAAAATAGTGACTAGAGGGCTTGGGCTGGGCAGCAGATTAGCCCGTCCCTGCCTATCTGCTGCTACCTCTGTGTGAGCAGCCTCTCCAGGCTCGGCCTGAACGCTGCCCTGCCCTCCTGGGGTCCTGACTGCCCACCTGCTCCGAGAGGATCCCTGGGCTGGGGGTGGGGGGAGCATTTCCATCTCACCAGCCGAGAGGCCGGCGGGTTGGCAGCGGGCTGGCTCACTGCTGAGGCGTGGGTTAGGAGGGGGCTTGTCCATCTGTCTGTCTGTGTACTCCAGGCCTGCCTCGGTGCCTAATCGGTGGCTCTCTGCCTTCACAGCTGGATGAGGAAGAGGAGCGAAGGAAAAGGCGCCGGGAGAAGAACAAAGTCGCAGCGGCCCGATGCCGGAACAAGAAGAAGGAGCGGACGGAGTTTCTGCAGCGGGTGAGCAGGGCAGCTGGCCAGGGTGGGCAGTGTGTGCCTGTGCACACCGGGACTGGGAGATGGCATCAAACCTGCGGGGTCAATGTGTACCTGCCTGCGGGCATCTGCCCACGCAGCCTTGGCCCCTCTGCTCTTCCCTGCCTCCTGTCTAATACCCCGTCCCAAACCAAGACAGCCAAGGGCAGCCTGCAGCACTTCCTGCCCACCCAGGTCCCTGGGAGGCCAGAGAAGGTGGGAGGAGCCAAGCTCTTTCTCCTGAGACTCTTGGTGCTGATTGAGTCAGCTGGCCCAGGTTCTCTGGTGGCTCCCAAAGTTATGTAGGGTGGGTGCTCATGAAGTCGGTGCAAATGCCACACGCACGGGCAGTGGACACAGGAGAAAAGCTCCTCCCTTAGCTGTAGGAGGCTTTTCCAGCCCTGCCTCCCAGCCAACTCACTGAAGATGACCGGGAGCCTTTTGCTCCCACCCGCCCCTGGGGGCCAGAGGTCAGGGCTGCCTTTCCTCATGGCCCTCAGAGCAGGTCCCTGCCCTTCCGTTTGGAACATGCCAGGCAGGCATTTGCTCTTTCTCTGCCAAGTCCCATCTCTAGGCCTTCCCTGCTCCTCAACCGTGGTAGGTGTCAGTGAGGGAGCATGACCCGAAAGCTGATTAGTCCAGGCCCGTGGTCTCCTTCCTCCCCTGCCCCAATCCCTTCTTCATTTCAAAATCATAATAGTTACAATACATAATAACAACATCATGGGTCGGGCTCTGTTCTACAGTATGCGACAGTTAACAGTAGCGGCTCACATTTGTGACGTTGGGCGCAGTGCTCAATGCTATGTGCATGATCTCATTTTATGGCCATAATAACTGTATGAGGTAGATGCCTTCGTGATTCTCCTTCCACAGATGGGGAAACTAAGGCACGGCAAAGTGAAGTGACTTGCCCAGGTTCCTCAGCATCTATGGTAGAACTGGGATTCAAGCCTGAGGCTAACGTCAAAGCATTTGCTCTTAATATCTGCTGTACTGGCCCTAATTCATTCATTCATTCATTATTCATTTGTTCGTTTGTTTGTTCATTTATTCATTTGTTCATTCATTTGTTCGTTCATTCCTTTGCTCATTTGTTGATTAGTTAAGTATTTTTAAGCAAGTACTAAGTGCCCAGCACTGTGCCAGGTACTTGAGGGACACATGGGAAGGAGCAGACATGATCCCTCCTATGGAAGCTAGAGAGAGGAGTCTGTGTTGGCCTTGGTGTTCTCTGACACTGGGGGTCCTATGGGTCTCTGCTTGTGCTTCTAACACGTGCAGAGCAAATCTGAGGCCACAGGTGTAATCAGCATGGGGCAGTATGTATGCCAGGCTGTGAGCATATAGGTGGGGATAGACTCCTAGAGCTGGGAGCCCTCTCAGACCAAAACTGGCCTGGCAGGTTTTTTGTTTTGTGTTTGTTTGTTTGTTTAAGAAAAGGGGGAGAGAGACAGAGAGAAGGGAGAGGTCCCGAAGCAGTCTCCATAGTTGTACATCATTAGTGTGACATTGTTTTATTCCACACAGGTGGATGTGGGGCCACACAGGGCAGAACCAAACTAGGGTACTCCCGTATGGGAGGTGAAAACCTTTGCTGCCATCCCAGCAGTTACCAGTTGCACCACAGTTCATCATATGGGTTTGCACAGGCCAGACCTCATGATTGTGAGGCAGGCGCTTAACCATTGAACTATCCCAGCTTCCCTTGGAAGCTTTCAAGAAGTTTTGAAGACACAGGTCCCACATGGCCTTTGAATGGATGGAGTGTCACATACTCATTTGTAGTCCTGAGTGCTGACAGAGCAGGGTGCAGCACAGCAGGGAACAGAGTAGTCTCACATCAGATCTCTGACTTCAGTGGCTTGTCAGCCAGTTAGCACACAAGATATGCCAAGTGAATGTAAACCAACACTGCACTCATACAGTGAACAGTCAGTGTCAAATGAACAGTGATAGCTGCTTCCAGTAACACCTGCTGAGCACCTACTGTGAGCCAGGCATCTCATGTGTCTCATTTAATTTCATAACATTCCAGTGGGGTAAATATTGTTTATTCCCATTTTAGACATTAACCTGTAGCTCAGATAGGTAAAGTTATTTGCCCAAGGTCACACAGCTAGCAAGCTGTGGAGCTGGGATTCATTCATTTGTTGGCTGACCTATCTGTCCATCCAATCAATGTTTAGTGAGTGTCCACAGCACAGAGGACAAGCCAGCGATGTTTGCAGTGGGATGGCAGATGGGAAGCGAGGAATAGAGATGTTCTCACGTGCTGAGCTATGAGAACATTCAGTATCAGTTTAGGCCGCGGAAAGCCTGCTTATTGAGACATAGGAGTGGGAGCTCACTAAGATGAAGGGCAGGGGTGGCGGGAGTTACCAGGAGCAGCGCAAGCAAAGGTCAGAGGCAAGAGCTGCTTAGGAGTGTGGTGAAGGAACTGAAAAGAGTGGCTGTCCTTATGAGCACAGAGGGGCATTGGAGAGGCAGGTGGGCCCCAGATCCTTAATGCGTCTGTTGATTCTCTATGCTGGGTTGTCTGGGCCAATCACAGTGTCTGCCTGCTGTCCTGGCCTAACTATTAATCCGCAGCACCTTCTTACCCTCTCGCAAGTGTCCCCAGTATGATGATGCATTGTATGGTCATGGAGAGCCATGGAAGGATTTCAGAACAAGAGCGATGCACCTGAGAAAGATCCCTCTGGCTGCAGCGTGGGGCACAGTTTGGGGCAGCTGAGAACAGAGCAGGTGTGGTATGGTCCCTGGGGGAGAAGGCAGCTGTGGGCTTGAAAAATGCACAGCCTTGAGGTCTAGGAGGGCGGTGTGGGCAGGTCTGCCTGGGCCCAAGCCCAGCGCTCCTCCTCCACCCCATGCTCTCCTCCTCTCCACAGGCCTTGGAGCAGACAGACATTGGGGCTGAGGTTTAGGCACAAATGCAGATGGCTGCATTGATAGTCAGTGTCCGCAGACCATCAGGGTTAGTGTCTACAGGGATTCTCTTGGAATTTGTTTTTTAAAAAGCAAAATATTTACAAGGTTCAGAGGTACAAAGGGATGCGTGTGTGCACATACATACACACAGATATGTAAAAACTCAGTCTCCCATTGTTGACCCCTGGACACCCAGACTCACCCCAGGAGGTTCCTATAACATCAGAGTTCTCCTGCCTGGACCAGGCCAGGCCCTGAAAGAGGCAGGAGGCAGGCCTTTGGATGGGTCTGATCCTCGCCCCAGGGTGACCTCCGTACCTCCTCCATCTGCAGTCAGGAGCATCAGCCCAAGGCTTCTCCCTCGGTAATGCCAGGCCCTATAGCTGCTGTGCCTAACACAGGTTCCCTGGGTGCTGTGAACACTAACATGTCACACCTCCAGGGGCTCTGTGCTCCTCATGGCCGCTCTCTCCTTGTTGGTCGCAGTGACTCTGGGAGGAGGCCAGGCAGCTCCATTCTGCTGATGACTCCGAGACTTGGAAGGATAACAGTTTGCTCAAGGTCACTAGAACCAGGCTTCCTCTACTGCCCAGCACTCTATTCAGTTTGCTCAGGCCCAGAGAAACCGAGAACCTTGTTCACAACAACATAGCTAGCGAGGGGCAGAGTCCGGATTTTAATTTAGACAGGTCTTTTGGGTTCAGAAGGCTGCATCAGGCTTAAAAGAGTTGGGAAGGGAACCTTACTTTTAAGTGCAATAAGATAAATAAATAAAAAAAAAAGTGCAGCCAGAAAATCTTAATGTTTGAAGTTCCCTGGGCCAATCATTACATTTTCTGGGAGGAAACTGAGGCCCAGAGAGGGGGAGTAACTTAGTCAAGGTCACACAGCCAGGATGAAAATCCTCTTAGGATGCTCAGCCCCTGTTTCTTCTATTGCCTTTGATGAACGCAGTAGAGGAGACTGAACCTTCATGTGCACAAATTCTCTTCTGGAACAACACATGGTTTCATTTTTTCCAGAGCAATAATATTTAGCAGAAGGCAAACTGATAAACAAAAATGCAAGCAGAGTTACTTCATAATTAACATGTGAAGATCCCAGCCCGCATTCCTTAATTGATCAGGAAAACAGATCAGGTCATTGCTGTTATAAAACCACAAACCACTTCTACAGTCATGGCTAAAAATAACGATCCTTCTGAATTCAACTTATATAATAAATAATTATGTAGCTCCAACCAACAAAACAGAAGGAAATAAGACGAAAAAGCTGTTATCGTTTCATTCTGACAGCCAGATGGTGTTCCATGACCTGCGCTAACATCTGACATCCAATAGAGTGCGTGGCATCCTGTGACAAATGCGTGCGTGACGGAAGTCTCCACACGCCTTCTTGGTCTCTCTATGTAATGTCCACATAGAAGGCAGGTGTGACATGCTCTATGTAATGTCCACATAGAAGGCAGGTGTGACATGCTCTATGTAATGCTCACACAGACGGCAGGTGTGACATGCAGCCACATCGAGGAGGTGGATCTGCGCACAGTACTGAACGCAGTGGGCCGGTCACTGCCCCTTGCATGTGCAGCTTTAAATTCCTCTCACTGTACCCACGCCCTTACCCTTTCTCTGTCTTTCCCGACCACTCCTCAGGACACTCCGTCCCCCAAGCTCACAGGCAGCTCTCGTCCCTGTCTCACGTTCTCCAAATCCAGGCAGCCACCACGGCCTGCCTGGCTTTCCTTGAAACCTCCTCCCCGTCTTATCTTCCTTCCCCTTCTTCACATTCTCTTGCTCATAGCGTAAAGAAAAATTCCTCAAGCCTCCTCAGCCCTCCGGGTTCACAGATTGCCTTTCCCATGCCAGTTCATTTAATCCTCCATGATCATCATCTTTTTACAGATGAGATAACTGAGAATCAGGGAAGATAGGAAACTAGTGCTAGACACTGAAGCTTTTCCTGGTCTGGCTTCCCCAGCGTTCTACCCCACTGCGTCCTAAAGTGATCTGTGTTCACAGTGGAGGGTTTTATTTCCTGAACACATCTAATCTTTCTGATATCTGTGTTCTTGTTCATTCAGGGTTCCTTTTCTGAAATCCCTCACTCCCACCTACCTTCTCTGCTTAAGCACAGCCAAGCCATTTTTCTTCTTTTTTTAAGATTTATTTTATTGTTTGAGAGGTGAGAGAGAGAGAGAAAGAGAGAGAGAGAAGGGGGGAGGACCCAGAGCAGTCTCCGTAGTTGTACATCATTAGTTTTGACATAGTTTCATTTCACACAGTTGGATGTGGGGCCCCATGGGGTGGAACCGAACTGGGGGCCTTCCTCATGGGAGGTGAGACCCTTTCACCGCCATCCTGGCAATTACCAGTTATGTGTCATAGTTCAACTTGTGGGTTTGCACAGGCCGGGGCTGGGATTCAATCCCCAGACCTTGAGGTTGCAAGGCAAGTGCTCAACCTGTTGAGCTATCCTGGCATCACCCATTTTCAAACCCACAGTCAGACCTGGCCATCGAGCCCCCTCTGAAGGCTGGCCAGACCCTGCCTGTCTGATGGGCGCCTCGTACGCTCTGTCTTGCTATATTGCTATATAGACCCTTCTACCCTTCAGAGTGGAAGCTGCACAAGAACCGTGCTGGGGGCTCATGGGTCTTTGGATCTCCCCCAGAGCATTCATTATACTCGGCAGGTCCTCAGCAGATATGCACAGATGGGTAAATTGAACTGAGACCCCTAGAGGCTAGAGCCTGGGCGGGGGAGAGCCGGATGTGAGAGGGTTTGTGAGATGTTCCCAAGGTCACCGGCTCATCAGACCCAGTGAGCTGGCAGCTAAGATTAGTGCCTAATTGCCCCAGACTGACAGGTCACTGACTCGTGGCTTCACGTGGGGTCTCTCCTGGCCCTCAGAGACGGACTTCTCTTGGAATTCTGAGAAGCAAGGGCAAGACCAGCCTCCCCTACGCACCTCATCCTGTTGAACTAAAAACCACCATGGCTGGTTTTTAATATTTTCCCCCTGAGCACTTTTTTCCCTTTTTGAGGCTGTTCTCCTTCTGCGTCTGGTCATGAGGACAGCACATCTCAGCAGTTCTAAGGTCCCTAGGCACTGACACTGCCCCCTCAGAGACCAGCACAAGGAACAGTTTAGTCAGACGGGCTGGTGTGAGGAAGACAGCGGCCCAGGGTGTGTGGGGGTCCCACTGAGGACCCCTGAGACTCAGAGAAAGGTGCTCAGGCCCCACCAGGTGGAGGGGCAAGCTCACAGGCCCGAGTCTATGCCACACGGCCTGTTGTTACACACACAGCTGCAACCTCAGCATGTTCTTTGACACAGGGGGCTCAGTCTCGGCACTGCTGACATTTTGGACAAGAGAGTTCTTGTTTGGGGCCATCCTGGGCATTGCAGGGGTGTTTAGACGCAGCCCTGGCTTCCATCCCTGAGATGCCAGTAGCAGTCCCCTCCCCAGTGTGACAACCAAAAATGTCTCCAGATATTGTCAAATGTCTCCCAGGAGGCAAAGTAGCTTCTTCTAGAGAACCGCTGGTCTAAGACATTGCTGGCCTAAGACATTGCTAGCCCTTGATTAAACCCCAGCTCGCAAATGGGTACGAAGTTTTTAGATACAGTCCAAGAAAAATCATTCAGGAGCCTTTCTGTTTTCCTGTTTTGACCCTTGAACCTTGAGTTGGTATGCCCATTACTGCCACAGTACGAACATGTAAAGCCCCCTAAATCAAACCAACATTCTTTCCTTTCCTTGGAGCCACTCCAGCGGTGCTGGAAGTTCATTGGAAGTCTCTCCTGAGGTCTATCAGAAACCTCACTGTAGATCCAGAAGGATGACTGTAGCTGCCTCCTAGTGGGCAAAGCTTCTGTAATGGAGAGTGGGGTAAGGAAGAGGCTGTATAAACAATTACAAGCTATAACCGGGAAGCACGTGGTTTAGAAGGCATCGTATGACCACACCGAGCTTGTTCATTGCACAGGCCAGGATATCCCTGACATGCCTTAATCACACATCAAAGCACTGTGCCGCTGCCCTGACACCCAGGAGCCACTTCTACGCCCTTTGTGGACCCTCCATGCACCTGCTGTAGATCAAATGGGCCTCCATTCTTCTCCCACCCTTTGTTTCTTGTGCAAAGGCCCTGAAGCAGGAGAGTGTTTGGTATATTTGACCAACTGCAAGGAAGCCACCGTGGATGGAGTGGAATGAGTAAGGGGAGAGAGGTGGGACGTGAGCCAGGCTGGTCCTACAATATGACTTGGGTTCATTCCACCAGTGACACAGGCCCATGTCGCGGGTGTGAAGGACACTGCCCACAGAGAGTTATCACAGGGTGGGGATCGGAGCAGCTGCGGTGCTTCCTCCCGTGGGAACAGGCAATGCCAGCCTTGTGCTTACCCAAAGGCCTAGCCGCTCAGCAGCACGTAAAAGCCACGCCTCTGTTTCCGCACAGGAGTCGGAGCGGCTGGAGCTCATGAACGCAGAGCTGAAAACCCAGATCGAGGAGCTGAAGCAGGAGCGGCAGCAGCTCATCCTAATGCTGAACAGGCATCGCCCCACCTGCATCGTGCGGACTGACAGCGTCAAGACTCCCGAGTCCGAAGGCAACCCGCTGCTGGAGCAGCTGGAAAAGAAGTGACCGTGGGCTGGGAGGGGGAGGGGGAGGACCAGGAGGAGGAGACGGACGAGGGAGGAGGAGGAGATGGGAGAGGGAGGACAGGGAGGGTCCCAGAGGGCCCTTCCTTGCTGTGTGAAAAAACTTTGCAATGAGGCTCAGCACAGTCAACATCGGCCGGGCTTTGTTCGTGAAACTCAGATCAGCCACACCAGGGGAGGAACAGGCCGATGAAACCCAGGACCAAGCGCTGAGACCAAAGTCGCCCTGCGGGTGGGGCTGTCCTTCCTGGGGCCAGGCTTGAAGGAGGCAGGACAGAGGCTCTGGGCCGGGGAGAGGCCCAGCCCGGCAGCCACCGGCACTTCTCTGGCCTCTGCCAGGGCACTTACCCAAGGGACCTCTGAGCAGCCAGGAAAAGCCATGAGTTGCAACCAAAATGCCGCTGAGGACGGGACTCAAGAGTGAAACTGCAGTCTGCCTGCCCCCCGTCCTGACCCCTGGCCCCGGCGAGGCTGGAGAGGGGCGGATGCGGGGCCCTGCTGCACCCGGCCCTGGCTCATCGCGGCCCTGCTGGAGCGGCCACCGGGGCGCACCCTCGCCGGCCCTGCTGGAGTTGCTGTGGGCACGAGGCGCGGGCGCCCTTCCAAAGCACATACTCACTGAATGTTTACAGACTGGCTGTCCTGGCAGGGCTTTCAACTGCACATGTTTTTTTATACTTTCTTTTTTTTTTTTTTTTAATATTTTTTACAAAAAAATAAGATTTTATACAAGCAATATATATATGGATTTCTATAATCACTTGATGTGATACAGTATAAATATGCTATGGTTTGTTTGTTACGAACAGATACCCAGCAGTTATGGCCGTTGTGTGTAACTCCTAAGTACTGTAGTCTCTGGGTGTTGGGGGTGGCCGGGCGGGGGCGGGTGCATTTCCATCCTGGTAAACCCTTCATAGTACTCAGTCCTGTATCGCTCAGTAAACGTTACTCTCACTTACCCAGCTGCCTCTTGTGGTGTCTGCCTAGGGCGTGGGGTGTGAGGTGTGCTCACGGGGGCTCCCTGTGTGCAGCGTTCCAGACTGTTTGCAACATCTGCAGAGGCCCTGGGTTTTCACAGCCGCCCTCCCAGGTAAGTGTGTATGTACCCATGTTACAGATGAGGAAGTCAAAGCTCAGAGGAGTTAAAGAAATCATCAGTACTTACTTTGTTTACTCACTTCCCAAACATTTGCTGAGTGTGTTCATGTGTGTCCCAGGCACTGTATAAGACACAGAGTCATCACTGAGGAGTAAAACACACCTAAGCTCTACAAGCGTGGACCTTTTGGTCATGAGCTAATTTCTGTGCTTGCTCCATCCAGAGTTTCAGTTCATCTTCACGACAGCTGTGCCAGCAAGCAGCAATTGTCCGCAAGTCACAGATGAGGAATTAGAGGTCCAGGGACACAGAGATAAACTTGCAACCAGCATTTGTTGACTTCCTGTGTGACAAGCATCTGTAGTCTCATTTACTTCTCCTAACAGCATGAAATAGGCTTCCGTACCCCCAGTTTACAAATGACTAAACTGAGGCTCAGAGCGGGTAAATGATTTACTCAGGGTCACCGGGCTAGCAAGGGGCAGAGCTGGTGTGTGAACTCTACCTCTGAAGGCCCGTGACTCTCCCTGTGTCGCCTGCTGACTGTGTGGTGATCCCGTGGTTGAATGTCTCACCTGATGAGAACAGGAAGCCTCTGAGGCCACCATTACAGGTTTGGTTTCTGGGAGAAGCTGAATAGAGTTCTGGGCTGTCATGATCATGGGGTGACCAGTGATCCCGGCAAAGGTGTACCTGACCCAGGAGAGAGGTGTGGGCACCACTCTGAATACCTGGCTCAGAAGAGCAAGGATGGCTCAGTATGATACACGATGACTGCCACTTACTGGATACGTGACATTTCACAAGGCACCTTCGTGCGTGTCATCTCATTTGCTATTATAGCTCTATGAGGTCGGGTGTTAGGTATTCTTAGCTTCATTGTATAGTTGTGCACACTAAGGCTTATAAAGATGAAAGTTCACCCAGCTCAAAAGAGGTAGGCCTAGAGCTGAACCCTACTCTCCTACCTTCTGTTGCGTGTTCTCTCTTCTCCGTCACTGGGGCTAGATAACTATTTGTTAATTGTGAGCATTCATGTCAAGGACAGCAGTGACCTTGGGTTGCTTCTCAGATCATGGATGAGGCCTTCTGGGATGGACAGAAACGGAGAATAGGCCATTAACACACCCTTTGGTTCCTTACCTCAGGTCCCCTCTACCTAACATCCTTGGTGTAGACCTTGGAAGCAGGGCCTGGTCAGCTGACTGTTAGCTGTGGTGGTCCTGGTAAACCCTCGGCTGTCATCCTTTGACATTTTTCAAACCACGAGAGGAATGAAGACTTGGACTTACAAGGGTCCCTCAAATGACCTGGTAGTGGCTCCTGTGAGACCGCCACCTGCCCCTGGCTGTGGTTCCTCTGGTCTTGTGCTTGGGAGCCGAGAGCCTGTACCTCCAGAACAGAACCCTCCAAGACTCTGTGGATGGGCTGTCTCCCAGAATCAGTGACTCTGTGCTGTGCTGAGGCCCGCCCTGGGCATTTCTTCCTCACCAGGACCAGGGGTGGCTAGAAGTCCTGATTGTGCTCTTCCTCCTAAGAGCTAACATTTATGTGTTTTCTGTGTGCCTGGCACTTTAGATGTGTTACTGCAGCCGGTTCATATGACCTTGCTGGCAGGTGTTACATAGATGAGAAATCTGAGGCACAGGGAAGGGACTTGCTCAAAGTCACAGTTTTTTTGGGAGGCAGAGCTACGATGTTCTTGCAGTTTGACTCCAGGTGCACAAAAATGGGTCAGGCCTCATCCTGGGGGGAAACACTCCATGTTTGTGGTGGGACTTCAGTGGCTGGGAGAACTTGTACAGGGGGCCAGAAGAGATGGCCCATATTGAGAATTCCCAACTCTCAGACTCCCATTTCCAAGTGCACGTAAGAAGACATATTTTAAAGGCAAATAGGTTCCAGGCCAATCCTCTACTGATGAACCATGAGCCTCACTTTATCTGTAAGGTGGGATATAATCCAAATCTTTTAATGGGGGTTGTCTGGGTCCAATGAGGAATGCATGAAAAAGTGTCTTGTGAAATAGAAAACTGTAAAATGGTACGATCTTGTCTTCTGTTGGTGTGGATAGTTGTTGATATTTACCATGTAAATATCAACAAATTACAAATTATGTGGATATATTTTGTTTTCCAAAGGTGGCTGCAGAGTTTGTGTTCTGGTCATGCATCTGGTTCCCATGGTGATAAATGCCTGGGATCCAAGACTCCTGAGTTCATTCAGCTCATGAACAGCCACAACCAACTGTGTTGGGCTCAGCATCTCCTCCCTATGCCCTCCCTGCTCAGGTTACTAGGAGAATCAACTGTGCAACCTGAGAAGGACAAGTTCTGTTAGCAATCAGATAAGCAGAAACCAGTGTATGTTGGCCAGGAAATTGGTGTGACTACTGTGTAAGGCAATTTGGTGCACTAAAGGGAAGCACATCTTTTAACCTAGCACTTTCTCTCCTAAGTATATACTTTGGAGAAACTCTAGCCTAGGGCACAAGGAAACGTACAAGGAATGTTCACTGAAGCTTTGTTTGTAATTAATAGAAATTACAGACACCCTGAATAGCTATGAACAGAAGAGCAGATAAACCAGTTGTAGTTTCATAAAATCAGATATTATCCAGCAGCTAAAAAGAATGAATTGGAGCCACAGGTATCAATATGGATAAATCACAGAAAGCTACGGCTGAGCGGGAGGAAAGGGGAAAATATTGCAGAAGGATCTATCTATGCAATATACCGTGTATGGAATCTTTCTAAACGTGTAAACTGACCTGGGTACTAGAAGCATAAAAGCTTGCACAAGAATGCTGCAAATATCAAGATCAGTAATAGGGGATGCTGGGGTAGGGAGGATGGGGATTTGGAGGGCATCCACAAGGGTAAGGAGGACAGTGGGTTTCAACAATATGTGTAACACTTCACTTAATTTTTAAAAAGATTTATTGTTTGAGAGAAGGTGAGAGAGATAAGGGAGGGCCCAGAGCAGTCTCCATGGTTATACATCATTAATTGTGATATGGTTTCATTCCACACAGGGGGATGTGGGGCCATTCGGGGCGGGAACTGAACCGGGGGCCTCCCTCATGGGAGGCAAGAACCTTCACTGCTGACCCATCCTGGTGGTTACTAGTTGCCCACAGTTTAGTGTATGGGTTTGCACAGGCCAGGGCTGGGAATTGAACTCCAGACCTTGCAATTGTGCTCAATGGCTGAGCTGTTCCAGCATGCCTCATTTATTTTTAAATATCTGAATCAAATGTAGAATGTTAGAATTTGTCAGCAGTGGGTGATGTGAACACAGACATGGGTTATATTCTCTACTCTTTCCTGTATGCTTGGTATTTTTTATAATAAAAGAGAATAAGCCATAACACAGAGAGAAGGTTTTGTTTTTCCATGCTTTCCTTAGCAAACTCAGGAAATACAAACCAAATCTGAAATTACAATGCAATTGTAATAATGCAAATTGTATTATATGCCTAGAGGAAGAGACCGTTCCAAGGGTGTGATTGGTTTAGCTGGCCCTTCTAGTCCAGTACGGCCGTAAGCCCCTAAGCCCGTGCCCTGCAGGGAGATGAGGACAGCTCACGAAGTGATCTGCTCCTTCCAGTGGATCCTGCTTCCTGCTCTCTACACAATGGGCAATTGAAAGCAGGTTCAAGGTTAATTCAGGCTCTGTGTTTTCTCATCACATGCTGACTTTTTAACCCAACCCCTATGTGTAGTGCAACCCACTGCACTTTTCAGTTAAGGCTAAAAGCAAAGCAAAGGGGTAATATTTTAAAGATAATAAAAAATGACTCAAAAGTAACAAAATAAAAATAAAATAAAGACACAAATCCAGTTTTCACAGGCCTATTCATTTCCTCCTGCTGCTCTGATAAATTACCACAGACTTAATGGCTTAAAACAACACAGGTTTTATTTTTATTTATTTTTATTTTTTTAAATATATATATATATATATATTTATTATTATTTTTTTTTTTACAGAGAGAGAGATACAGAGACAGAGAACTGAACTGGGGGAGCTCCCAGTTCAGCATATGGTTCCGCACGGGCCGGGGCCGGGATTCGATCCCTGGTCCCTGGCGCTGCAAAGTGAGCGTTTAACCCACTAAGCCATCCCGGGTTCCCCAACACAGGTTTTAATACTGTAGAGTTCTGGAGGTCAGAAGTCCAAAATGGGGAAAGCTGGGATGGCTCAGCGGGTTAAGTGCTTGTTTTGAAGCCCAGGGGACTGAAGATCGAATCCTGGCCCCGGCCCATGAGGACTTGTATGCTGAACTGGAGTGTGCTTCCTATGCAAGAGGACCCCAGTTCGGTTCTCAACCCCCGGTTAGGTCCCTGGGTCGAGGGGGCACGCCTCCCATGCAGGAGGCCCCCAGCCCAGTTCCCACCCTGTGTGTCCCCCACCCACCTGTGTGGAATGAAACCAATGTTGAAAACTGATGATATACAACTATGGAGACCGCTCTGGGCCCTCCCCCTTCTCTCTCTCTCTCTCTGTCAGTCAAAATCAATAAAATAAATCTAAATAAAAGAAGTCCAAAATGGGTCTCACTGGGTTAAAACAAAATCAAGGTGTCAGCTGGCCTGCGTTCCTTTTGCAGGTTCTAGGGGAGGATCCATTGTCTTGCCCTTTCCAGTTTGTGGGGGCTGCCCCCCACATTCCATGGCTGGGGGCCCCTCCCATCTTCAAAGCCAGCGATGGCTGGTTGAGTCTCCCTCACTTTATGTCACTCTGACACTGACTCTTCTGCCTCTCATCTTTGAAAGACTCTTGTGATTACATTGCCCCTTGCCCTGGATAATACAGGACACTCTCATTTTAAGGTCAACTGATTAGCAACTTGAATTCCATCTGCAGTCGTAATTCCCCCTTGCCATGTGACATAACATAGTCACAGTTTCCATCTTTGGGAGGCCACTATTCAGCCTGCTGAAACAGACATGTAAGATTTGGAGGTTCTAGACTGGCCTTCCCCACTTCCTGACAAGGCAGGCTGCTTTCTGTGTAAGCGCCATGAGATTGGAGTCTCTACAGGGGGCGTCCCCAGCGCCTGGCACAGTGCTTGGCCCATAGCGGATGGTCAACACACACCACACACAAACACACAATACACACAGACATACACACAAACCAACAGGTATACTCAGAGATATGTGATACAAAATAGACAACAGTGAACACCACCCACAGATACACACACACAGATACACAGACACATCTATTCATAGACGATGTCACTCAGCATAAAATAATGAGATGGAGGCCAGTCTTTTTTATATCACATTTCTGTAATTTCAAAATGAGCTTGTTCTCCATACTGGCAAATCATCTTTCTTTAGGAAGAGCTAAATTATGGTTAGTGATGAGATTAATTAAACTGGGCATACTGTTTTGTCTTAAAAACTAGAGACTGGGTTTGTTGTTTGGCCTCTAAGCTGGCTGTGTGGGTGATTCCTAAAGAAATGACTCCTAAAACTTTGAATCATTGGCAGTAGGTTAACATTTAAGCATCGGCCTCTGCTGCTTTAAGGATAGAACTCACTTGGGTGACCTGTACTGGGCACCTGTTGTGCCCTATTTAAAATCCTCTGACTCCAGTTCTGAGCAGGTGTGAGCAACTTCACACAAGTGCCACTGACCAGGCCCCCCCACAGGCACACACCCTGTACCTATCCCAGTTCCTGTCCTGGGGGGGCATCCATGGCCCCTTGGCACCTACACATATACAACATGGAAATTTAGTGGAGTCAGTGTTTGGAGGGTCTCTTGATGAATTGCGGGAGGGGCAATAGATAAATGCATTCCCCTTTCACCCTTCAGGTAGAACGTTCCAAGATGCTTTTCCTAAGCCTCCTTGAAAGGTCTTGCAGGACTAAGCAAGAGCTGTAGAAGTGACCAGTAGAGGTGCCCAACTCAGCAGTGCATCCGTATCGGTTTCTCTCCTTCACGGGTTCGCTCCCCTCCTCCCTGGAATCACTTCACAGATAAACCACCTGAGCCTAGGCACTTGTCTCAGACTCTGCATTGGGGGAACCCAGGTGAAGACAGTTGGTATCAGATATAGCTCTAGAAATCAGACCCTCAGGATGGGATGTTTGGAGCTGAATCACTTGCCAGTCAGATGGCCTATGGTAAGTGGGGTGGGGCCGCGCCCTGGCCTGCTAGAGCCTCAGTTACTTAGAGAGTCGCCCGCGTAGACTGAGATATGACACACGAGGAAGGTGACACAATATCTGTGGCACCTGAATGGTATGGAGATCAGTTATAAAGCTCGGGTGGGTTGCCCTTGGTAACTATTTGGGAAGCCCTTAGAGAAAGAAAAGAAAAACTGAGTTTAGCCAACTACCGGTATAAACTCAAGGCATGCTGTGAAAGCCCGGATGTATCCCTGGCAGCATTTAAGGAGACTTGTCTCTTCTGGTCCCAGAGCTCACTATGCTGAGTATTGACCCGAAATCTAATTGGAAGGGTGGCAGACCCGCTAAGGAGAATGAAGTCCACCCTTGACCCATCTTCTATATCGAAGTCAGGGCGCTAAAAGGGGAAATTGTAGAACCTTGAGACTTGAAATGGAGGCATTTGGGTAAATGAGACTCCTCAGGTCCTAGAATTCCTTGAACCTTGTGGTCACGTGGGTCTCTTCAGATTGTGGAGGCAACTTACCTACCTCACTTAGGAATACTGCTCTCACCCATTTCTCAGGGACTTGGAAAGCTGCCAGTCTTGAGTGGGCCCTAAAGCAGAAAAGGGCTCTGTACCAGGTCCCGGTTACAGCACGACCTGCTCTGCCATTCACATGGTGTCACCACAGGCACTGTCACCACGCCACCTGGCAGACCCGATGGAACTAGAAGTATCCATGGTGCATAAGGTGCTGGCTATTTTGAATGTACAACTCACGATAAATTACAAATATACAACTTAAATGTTATTTCCCATGGTCCCTTTGAAATGTTATCTCCCATGGACCCTTATCCAGTGAGGGTCATTTGGTTTTTTTTGTTGTTTTGTTTTGTTTTGTTTTGTTTTTGCCCCAGATGATAATTCCAACAGGCCTAGAATTTGCTGCTCACTCTCAGGTGAGAGCCGGTCCTGTGCCATTCTAAGTCTCAGGTTGTTCATTAGAAGGTCCAGTTGAAGATAAAATCAAAACCCCACATCTTCAAATCTTCTCTCCTCATCAGCACAGGCCAGCTGCAGCCCAGCTCGACAGCTCGCAGGCAGGAGTGAGAATTGGGTGCCTCCTCCCCATTTCTCCCCCTCCCTGTCTCTCTTCTCCCTCCTCTACCCCAGGGGTGTCAAACTGGCCCGAGGGCAAGGAGGTAATTTGTTTGGCCCACGATGCTCCAAAATAAAATGAAAATAGAAAAAACTGTTATGAAGAAAGTAGTGCTTAGGGGAGATCGAGGCAATATTCATAACAATTTTTTCTATTTTCATTTTATTTCAGAGCATCGTGGGCCACTAAAAATTACCTCCCGGACTGCGGGCCACCAGTTTGACACCCCTGCTCTACCCCAAAATGACCAGTCAGTTTCTGGCCCCGCCCAGGGATGGAGCAGGAAGTGGGAGCAGTGAGTGGTAAGAGGATAGGAATGGCCTGATGACCTTGACTTGTAGGGTTCTAAGCTGGCTTTGGGTGTACTGTCCTGTCAAATGTTTAAAGCGGATTCTTTCTTTTCTGGGTCCTCCTGGGGTTTCTGTCTCCAGGGTCCTCTCCCCTCCATGTCTCTCCACCTGGGCAGATAGATCTGCGGGAAGCACTTTGCTCAGGCCCAGGAAAATGTCTCACCTCCAGCTTCTTGCTGGTATAGTCCTGCATCCTTAGCAGATAGACCCAGGTCAGCCCACACCTGCCCACGGGCCCTAGGACACTTCAGTCATCCCTGGCCTGGCAACATTCAGGGCAGATAGTACAGCTGTTTCTTCAAGGGGCTCCTTGGCAGCCCCCTCTTTACTTGGCTTGAAGGAAAGGCCCTTCCTCCTGCCTGGTAGAAAGCAAGGAGCCAGCATCACAAAGGTCCTTCCCAAGGAAATGCCTTCCCTGCCTCTCCATACCTGGAACGCTGTCTATAGCCCAGACGGCATAAGGATCCAGTTACCTTGGAGGTGGTTCTTTAAAATTTGTGCAGTCTGTACTGGACAATGCTTTGGTGTTTCAGTCAAAACTTTAATTTGAATGTCATGATACATTATTTTCAAAGTTAAAGAGGAGATATTGATTATAAAGGGTCCCAGATTCATTGCCTAGCTGTAAAAAAAGAAATCACTGTACCACTGTGCTCCCCGGGGAACTAAAGGACAGAGGCTGGTTTTTATTGAGTATCAGCCGTGTGCTGGGCTCTTGGGAGGTGGGTGTTAGAACTTTAAGTCCCATTTTATTGATGAGGAAACTGAGGCAGTTAGCACCACTGGATTCAATTCAAGCAATATTTATTGAGCCAGGCTAGAAGACAACTATGACCCCACGAAATCTCTGCCTTTAGGGAGGTCAGTGTCCCATGGGGAGGCAGACAGGGGCAGGTCTAGGACAACAGGTCAAGGAGCAGCTACCTTGGGGTACTTGACCCTTGAGTGTGTGTTGTGTGCTGAAGGAAAACAAAGCCCCATTTTGGCTGGGCGTGTCACATGGTCTGAGGAGCATCTCATCACTTTGCTCTCCCAAAGTTTGCTGTCATGTCAACATTTTAATCTTTTTTTTTTTTAAAGATTTATTTTATTGATTTTTGACAGAGAGAAACAGAGACAGAGACAGACAGAGAGAAGTGGGAGGGCCCAGAGCAGTCTCCATAGTTGACATTAGTTTTCCATATAATTTCACTCCACAGGTGGGCACAGGGCTGCGCAGGGCAGGAACTGGGCCGGGAGCCTCCCACATAGGTCCCGGCAGGAACTGAACTGGGGGCACACCCCAGCTCAGCATATGGGTCCACATGGGCCGGGACCAGGACTCGATCCTCAGTCCTCGGGGCTTCAAAGCGAGCGCTTTACCCGCTGAGCCATCCTAGCTTTCCCCAACATTTTAATCTTTGACAGCAGTACTGGCCCTTCTGATCTCGATGGTCAGTCAACAGTATGTGAATCACTTTTTTCTCTTAGGCGACCAAGAGGCTTCCCTGATGTGGTTGCTGTGTCCTTGGGGAACCTTTCCTACCTTCCTTCCTTCCTTCCTTCCTTCCTTCCTTCCTTCCTTCCTTTCTTCCTTTCTTTCTTCCTTCCTTCCTTTCCTTTTTTAAAGATTTATTTTTATTGGTTTTGACACACACACATACACAGAAGTGAGGAGGGCCCAGAGTAGTCTCCATAGTTGCACGTCATTGGTTTTCTACATAGTTTCATTCCACAGGTGGTCACGGGGCTGTGCAGGGCAGGAACCAGCCGGAGGCCTCCCACATAGGAAGCCTGCCCCAGTGAGAACTGAACTGGGGGCACAGCACAGTTCAGTATATGGGTCCGCATGGGCCAGGGCCAGGATTTGATCCTCAGACCTCAGGGTTGCAAGATAAGCGTGCAACCCGTTGAGTCATCCCAGCATCCCCATCAGGGAACCTTTTCTAATTGGTGCCCATTACTGTCACTCAATCCCAGCTTCTGCCATCTTTTCTGTTAGTAGAAATTCTGACAAATGAGCCATTAGCCTCAGAGCAGATTCAAGCTCCTGAAGGCCCCAAACCCTTTTTACCAGCCCTATTTATGGTGATATTTATAAATGTGGAGGGTATTCTTCTTATTCTCTTTGCTTGAAATAAAGACTTAGTCTACCCTTCTACTAAGCCAGATTTGCATAACACATCCCCTCCCTGGAAGAAACCTCCTCAGGATCCAGGGAGCAGAGCCTCTGAACTCTGTCTTTATACTGCACAGGGTTTTTGGAAAAAAAAAAAACTGTTCTTTGAAGGCACAGGAAACCAGGAGAGACTTCTGCTCAAATGCATTCCCTTCAAGTAGAGCTGAGCCTTTGCATTTTTCAAGCAGCTCCCAGGCCTTGCTCTATAAACTTTCCTTCCCTTATTACAGTGGGGTAGAGGGCAGTCCAAGGTCACCACTTGTAGGTCTCATGACATAAGCTCTAGCGAAGCATTCAGCTTCTAAGGAAACTGATTGTCTAGGCCTGATCATCCGGTAGGTGGAGGTGCAGGCAGTTCCCTGACTGGGCTCCCCACCAAAGAACAGATGACTCACACGGGTCCCCTGGAGCCCACAGCTTCTACCCCTCCCACTTACTGGATTGCACTTCTTTAAGAGGGCTTTGCAAAAAAAAGGGGTTTTCTTTCATCACAAACAATGGGATTTACTAAATCAGTTACATAAATACAAAAACTGTTTGCAAGTATAACAGGTAGGTGTGAATTTCATTTTGCTGCCAATTCTTCCCCTCTAGGAACTACTAGTAGTAGTTGAGCCAGGCAAGGGGACTAAACTAAGTCATTCCTGTTCACTGTCATCTTCTTCACTTAAACATTTACTGGAAAAACACCGAAGTGTTAAAAATAGCCTATAATTAAGAGGAGGAAAAGACAAGCCACAGACTGAGAGAAAATATTTGCCACACACATCTACAAAAGGACTTGTATCCAAATTATACAAGAAACTCTTAAAACTCAACAATAAGAGAAGCCGGGATGGCTCAGTGAGTTGAGCACTCATCTTGCAGCCCCAGGGTCTGAGGATCGAGTCCCAGCCCTGGCCATGTGCACCCTTATGCTGAAATGAGGTGTACTTCCGGTTCGGTTCTCACTGGAGTTTCCCATGTGGGAGGCCTCGGTTTGGCTCCACCCTAGGTGTGCTTCCCATGTAGGGGGCCCCCAGCTTTCAGGCCCAGTTCCTGCCCACCTGTGGAACGAAACTATATGGAAAACTAATGATGTACAACTATGGAGACTGCTCTGGGCCCTCCCCCTTCTCTCTGTCTCTTTCTGTTGAAACAAACAAACAAACAAAAAACTCAACAAGAAAACAAGCAACTCAATTACAAATAAGCAAAGATATGAATTGACACCACATCCAAGAAGATACACATATGAATATTGATAATCATATGAGAAGATGCTCCATATCATATGTCATCAGGGAATTGCATATTAAAACAACATTGAGATACTACTACATACCTATCAGAATGGCTAACACCCAGAACACTGGCCACATCAAGTCCCTGTGAGGATATGGAGCAACACAAGAACCGTCATCCATTGCTGGTGGAGAATCAGAGAATTAAAATGGTACAGCCTCTTAGGAAGACATTCTGTCAGTTTCTTATGAAGCTGAACATACTCTTACCATATGATCCAGCCATCACACTCATTGGTATTTACCCAAATGAGTTGAAAACTTATGTCCATCCAAAAGTTTATAGCAGTTTTATTCACAAATGCCAAAAATTAAAGCAACCAAGATGTCTTTCAGTGGGTAAATGGATAAACAAACTGTGATGCTTTTAGACAATAGAATATTTAGCAATAAAAATAAATGTGCAATCCATGAAAAGTCATGGGACAACCTTAAATGCATATTACAAAGTGAAAGAAGCCAGTGTGAAAAGGCTCCATGGTATATATATATATGGTTTCAACTATATGACATTCTGGAAAAGGCAAAAGTATATTGACAGTATAAAGATCAGTGGTTGCCAGGGGTTCAGGGAAGAGGGAAGGAGAGATAAACAGGAGGCACACGGGATTATTAGGGTGGTAAAACTCTGTGTGATACTGTAGTGGTGTATGATGGTGTACATAGGACATTATACATTTGTCAAAACACAAGTCCACAATTTACATTAGCGGTCACTCTTTGTGACCGCTAATGTAAACTATGGACTTGAGCTAATAATAATGTATCAATATTGGTTCATCAACTGTAACAAATGTAGCATTCTAGTACAAATAGTAGTAGTCAGGGGTACTGTTGGGAGGGAATGTAGGGGGAAGAGGGACTATATGGCAACTCTGTACTTTCTGCTCAATTTTTCTGTAAGCTTAAAATTGCTCTAAAAATAATGTATTCATTTTTTTTAAAAGACCCCTAATCACATCTTTTTTAAATCACATAAAGTAAGAAGTAAATATTCCAGCCCATTTTATTCACTCACTGTACACATCCCTAGGAAGGTTTATAATTTGGTGTGCATGCCTCCTGGTTTTTCCCCTAAGTTTCTATAAATTTATCTTATCTATCTATCATCCATCTGTCTATTTCTTTTCTATCTACGTACCTACCTACGTATCTATCATCTATCACCTATCTATCTTTCGCCCTTTCTATTTGGCATCACACATTAAAAAAATAAAGGTGAAGTCATATTTTACCTATCAGTCTGTAACTTACTTATTTCACTTACATTGTGGACTATACACGTGTCATTTATTTCAGTAACTCAACTCCTGCCACTTGCAGGCCTGCTGGACTGCAGCCTCACAGCACACTGTGGTATGTGTGAACCATCCGCACACGGATGAGCATTGAGGCTATTCCTCCCTTCCCCCCCCCCCCCCCCGCTCTGCTGTTGCACACCTGGCCCCAGTGAACATCTTCATTCGTGTGTGTCTTCAGGTACTCATGCTTGTTCCTGTCATATACTCCCCTCAAATGAGGGCGTGGCCAGTCACTCTCCTTTGCTGTCCTTGATCTGTCTTTGGAGTCTTCTTCCCCTGCATTTTAGAAGCATGGGGACTCACTGTGCAGTACTTCTGTGCTCAGACGCTCGCATTCCTGCTAGGGCTTGGCTGTGCTCACTACAGAGTCCTCCCTACTCAGCTCTGTGCACCTGCGCTGACACCCCACTGTCCTCTGGCTTTCTGTGTCTTGGTTTTCTTACCCTCTTCCTCCAAACCAGAAAGACGGAGATGACTTCTCTCTGGGCTCAGGGCTCTCTGCATGATGGAAGGGACCATTTCTCTAAGGCAATTCTATTATTTTCAAAGAATACGTGATAGCACATATGAGTACACCCACAGGCATCCACCTAGGGAACAAAATAAATCTACTTTAGGTGCAGTAACAGATAAACTCCAAATCTCAGTGGCTCAACTTATGAGTTTGATTGCCTTCTTCTAACGTCCAAATGGCTGCAGAGTAAGGAGCATTCCTCAGGGCCCTTCCCTGGGGCCGGGTTTCTTCCACATTATGGCTCCCTCCTCGTCTAGGACTTCAGAGTCCTCTCCTTTCAGCCAGATAATGGGGAAAGAGAGAGAGACGAGGCTGCACGGTGGCTATTATGGCCAAGGCTGCATGCGGCACATTGTGCTGGTTTTAAGATATATCCGCAAATTCTTTGATATTCCATCCTTTGGGAGGTGGAGCTTAATTCTCTCCCTTGTGAGTGTGGGCCGGACTTAGTAACTTCTAACAAATAGAACTCAGAAATGATGGTTATTCCTGAGATTCGGTTATAAAACAACTGCAACTTCCATCTTAGGTGTAGTCCCTCTCTCTTGGGTCACTCACTCTTGGGTCAATCCTATGGAGAAGCCCATGGGGACAGGAATGGACCCCACTCCCCCGATGCACATGCGTGATCTTGAATGTAGAACCTCCAGTCTCAATCCAGGCTTCAGAAACTGCCGCCTTGGCCAGTAGATTCACTGCAACCTCATGAGAGGTTCACTGTGACCCTGAGCCACCACCATCCAGTAAGCCCCTCCCGGGTTCCTGACTCTCAGACACTGTGTGAGATAATTATTTGTTGTTTTAAATGATTACTTTTTTGGACAATTTGTTGCATAGCAATAAACAACTAAAACACATTTTCACCTGTCTTTCATTGGCCAGAACTCATTCCCATGGTCCCACCTCACTGAAAGGCTGGGAAACAGTCAACTTTTGTCCCAGAGGAAAGGGGACCGGGTTGGTGAACAGCTAACTAGTGTCTGCCACACCAGTGAAGCTCTGAGATTTCCACTCTCACTGGGCCAAAAGGAAGGTCCATTCCCTCAATTGCTGAGACATGATAAAAGCCCAGTGAGTCGTCGCTGCCGGTTTCCTGTGCACTCCAGCAGCCTGGAGCAAGAGCAAACAAAGGAACGCTAAACCCAAATATACTTTTTATTTCATATGCAGGGTCTGGCAGAAGGACACCCTTTTTAAAGTTTACCTGCTCATTAAAATAAAGGGGGCATTCCTTCTGACGGACCCGGTGTGTTCATAACGGTAATTCTGTTTTGTTGATTATTTTTCTTAAATCTTCTACCAAATTGTTTACCAAAATACCTGTATCATATATGATCTCAATGCCGCAGGGGGGAATATGTATTCATATGCCATGAAGAAAGAGTAGGAAGAAATATACCAAAATATGAAACCAGGTTATTCCTGCTGGTGAGGTGATGGGGGACTTGCACTTATTTTCATGTGCGTGCGTCTTTGTATTTTCCGTTTTTTCTCAGATGAACGTATGTGTATTATTTTGTCACCACCAGAACAGATCATGATTATAAAATCAAAGATGATAATTGTTAAAAATAATATAATCATATAATTATACAAAACAAAAACCCAATTGCTCTGGATATGTGAGAGCCTCGTGAAGTGAGCAGGTGTGTGTGTGTGGGGGGGGGTGCGGTGAAGCACTTGTTTTTCTCGGGTTGGACCTGGATAGCACGTGGATTGTGGGGAGCCCCCTCTGCATTTGTGACTTCCCCAACCTCAGGGAGAACCCAGCTGACCAGCTTCCCAGGGTGACTGAGCCTTTGATCTGCAGTGGGAAGGATGGCCATCATGCTTGATGTGGTCAGCTCGTTCTCTTTACCTCAACTTTTCCCCCTTCGTGAATGGAAACCAGTTGTCTGCTAGGAGGACTGCTCCCCAGTGACTCCCTGCCCTCTGCATTTCACAGCCACCTACTCAGCAGCAAGTCTTCCTTTCAGTTGATCAGAATCGCATGGAGTGGTGGCGTCCTCTGGGCCAGGTACCTCTCAGGTCCCTGCTGCTTTCGCCCTCTTGTCTGCCAGGTTCTGGGCTGAGCATCACAGGTAGAGGAGGCGGCTGAAGGCACAGGTCCCGGGTTCCAATCCTATCCCCCTCCCCCGCCACACACACACCTTGCCATTTTGTCACCCAGCTAGACGAGAGAGATGCCAGTGATGTGTATTTCTAGTTTATAAAGTCCTTCCCCAAGTGCATTTTGTTGGTTTTCACCATAATTCTGGTGAGACTAGTAAAACAGATAATGTATATTGTCCCATGATTTGACCCTTCCTTAAAGACCTACCCTGATTCCTGGTGGCATTCCTTGGTGTGGCCTTCAAGGCCATCCTCTTGGCTCCCTCCTGCTGTCTCCTCTCACCTCAGGCTCCTGCCAGACTTAATAGCAGATGCTTCCTCCAAAACGGTCCCAACATATTCACCTTGGCCCTGCCCTAGAATTCTCAGGTTTAGTGAC
Organism: Craseonycteris thonglongyai; assembly: GCA_004027555.1. Classification (NCBI taxonomy): domain Eukaryota; kingdom Metazoa; phylum Chordata; class Mammalia; order Chiroptera; family Craseonycteridae; genus Craseonycteris; species Craseonycteris thonglongyai. The sequence continues at coordinate 127,512 of PVKE010000342.1, forward strand.
TTACCCAAGGACACATGTTAGAAGGCAATAGTGTTGATTCCAAACCCGATGTGTCTCACCACAAATCACAGACCAATTTGGGATCAGCAGTGTCCCATCTAGTTGAGTGAATTAAGCACATGTTGCTTATAAATCCAGGTGGTGTGATGTCCCTTTCCCCTCATCTGGTGATACCAGCGTCTTTTTAAAGTCAATTCAAGCACAGCTGCACTTTTAAGGTGTTTTTGTTTTTGTTTTTGTTTTGGAGAGGGGGAGTTGAAGCTCATTTACCAATGATCAAAGGGGTCACAGAGCAGGGATGCTGATGGGTTTTTTGTTTTTGTTTTTGGAAGACATGGTCATACCTGAAGACAAAAGACATGGTGTGGAGACTCCGTGTCTGGAGAGAACAGGCATGCCCATAACTGCCACCTGGATTCCTGCCATTTCCGTGCCTCTGTCTGGGGTACAAGGATGAGGTGCTAGTGTGTAACCAGGAAGTGGTAACTCCTTACATCTCGTCACTCCTCACACCTTCAGTGTGACTCATTCTGATGAAATTCAACAGACTCTGAGCACCTGCTCACTGAGTAAAGTCTCTTTCAGCTAGAAGTTTCCACAACTCCCCTCCCCCAAGATTTGGAAGAGCTTAGACCCAGGCTGTGAAGAGACCCAGCAGAGAGATGACTGGACTTTGGAAGACACCGCTCCTGCCCCTCACTGTGAGCCACGCTTTTTCTGGGTGCAGTGGGGCCTGATGTTTCAGGGGCTCCCAGGTGTGCAAGGGAGAGACACTTGGGCAAAAATGTTCTCTCTCTCTCTCTCTCTCTCTCTCACACACACACACACACACACACACACACTGTTCAGAAGAAATTCAGCCATAATGCTTCTATTTTTCATATTGCATGACTGGATACTTTCCAGACAGCACCTCATATATTGCTCCACATAAAAGTGGACCCCCAATAAGTATACCGACTGATGTCAGTTTCATGAAGCCAAAAATACGTAAATGTATGTGTGTGGGGGTGGGGGGTGGGGGGGGTATCTAAATCTTTACCTATTTCTACCTCTATCTAGAAATGTATTCATTAAAATGTTAACCAATGGCAGTTTTCTCTGGGTGGTTGGATTATAATGGCTTTATTGATGTATTTCTGGATCATCCAAATTTTCTATACTTACCATGTTAGTTACATGAACTGAAGAACAAGTTTGAAGCCATTTTTTTTTTTTAAGGGCTGGAACCCTAAATCTAGAGGTTGACACTTGAGCCATGGATGAGGTCTCTTCTCATTTTTGCTGCCCAGCTCCCATCCTTTGAAGATGATTCTAGAAGAGCCTTGAGCGGGCCTCTGCCGGTTCTGACCAATGTCTTTGCTGCCCTCTGGTGGTCCTTTGGGACCTCAGCGTACCCAATGACCCATTTCTGTTTCTGGGAGGGCAGTTGCTTCTACTTTACTTTTGTCGAAGTCTCATTTCTTAGAACAGTTTTTATTTTTATTATTTCTGAAGTTGCACATCCTTTTACATTCAGTGAGATTTGCTCCAGTGTCAGCTTCTTTAAAACACTGGTAGAAACCTCAGTCTTGTAAAAACCCAAACTCTGCAGCTTTGATTTCACAGCCAGAGGGGCTGGAGTTTCATCCCTGCAAGGACTCTGGGTGGGGATTGCGGGGCAGGTTTCTGGAGAGTGCTCACCTGCTGCTTTTTCACAGTTGACTGAATGAAGCAGTCTTTGGTTTTGGTCAACATCACTACTGTGAAAGCCACCAGCACACCTGTGGAAATGCAATTGGATATGATTCTCACGGTCCGAGAGTGCTGCTCTGTACTCCCCCAACATCACACTCAGTAATGATAGGCTCTCGAGCCCCATCCTGGGACACTTTGAGATTGTGTGGCTTTACGCAAATTGTGTCACTTCTTGTGTTCCTTTGTCTGTTACATGGGAATCATAACCATGCCTGCCTGGATTTAAATGCTGGCTCTTCAACTTAGCAGCTATTAACCTTGGACGTGTTACTTAACATCTGTCTCATTTTCCTTATCTGTTAAATTGAGAGGAAATGGTGCCTGATTTGTAGAGCTGTGAGGATGAAATTAATTAATACAATATAATGTATGTGAATGATTAGAACAGTGCCTGGGACATAATTAGTTCTCAGTATATACAGAGGGTGCCCCCAAAATGTATACACATTTTAAGAAAGGAAAAACTATTAAAATGGCAATGCTCAATATATGCCAATAACAGAAGATGAATGCAAGTCACGTTTGACTTCTGCAATTACAAGAGGCACTCAAAATGGTGACCATCAGCATCCAGACACTTCTGATTACGGCAAACTACTTCTTGAGCAACGTTGACCAGATTGTCCTCTTGAATCGCAGCACATGCTGTTGCAATTTACCATGCATCTCAAACTTATCATGAATGCGTGCAGTTGTGAGGCATGTTGAAAGTTCTGTTGCATAGTCACGCCTCCATTCTGTTGTGCTTCCCCAATGTTCCCAAATTTCAAACACCACTTCAAAATGGTCTTCTTGCATTCCTCAATGGCAACCATGCTTCCACCATTTTCTTTGACTGTCCTGCCTTTCACATGGTGATGCTAGCATTCATTTGATTAATGACATCTTTTGAGCAAACGTCATACTACACATTTCTACCACAATTCAGCTAAACTTTGAAAAGTGATACATAGATAACATCTTTTAAAATGTGTATACATTTTTTTGACATCCCTAGTATATTTATTATTATTATTACTGTTACAAGTTATCAAAGCATATTATTAGTTAAATGCCATTCTAAGAACATATATAGTTAGGAGTAATAGATTTATTATTTAATAAGCCTTTTATGTCTTAGGAACCATTGTAAGTACTATTTATTGAATACTCACTGCAGCCCTTCAAGGGAGGTGTTTATCCTTATTTCACAAATGAGGAAACTAAGACTCAGAGAGGTTAAGTAACTCACCCAACATCACACAGCGAGGAACTATGAAACCAGAGTCTTAGCCCATTTATTTGGCTCTCGAACCTGTTCTTTCCTGTCTATGTAATTGACTGCTGCCTCCTAAGCCTTGGTTGTTTTTATTAAATTTTCTTTCTTTTTTTTTTTTAAATACTTTATCCTTCACTCCTCCATGGTTGTAAATTAGGCTGATTCCAGTTGCTATGACAGTTAATCCCCAAGTCTCCATGGCTTTACACAACAGTACTTTATTTCTCATGTATACCAGAACTCATGAGGGCATTCCCAGTTGGTGGCTGGCCTTCCACAGGTGATTCAGGGACCCAGGCTCATTCCATCTCGTGGTTCTGCTCTGCCCTGGGGCTTTGGAGGCCTCTGCATTGGGCTGGTGAGTGAACAAAGAACATGGACCAGGGCTGGAAGTGGCGCTTATCAACTTTGTTCATATTTCATTAACTTACAACTTAGTCACACCTAACTACAAGGGAGGCTGGGAAATGTAGTCTTGCTGTGTCCAGGAGGCAAAGAAAATGTGACTTTCAAGTCAGTCTTTGCCACACCTGGCTTATGTCTCAAACAACCTTGAAGTCTTGGTTTAAATTTTAATTCCTCTAGTAAGAAATCCTGACCCCTGGGGTCTGGATGGATGCTTCTCCTGTACTTCCTCTTCTGTGGCATTCAATGCATGAAATTATAGTTCTTTACTCCTCTGTCTCCCATTATCCTGTGGGCTGCGTTAGGGCTGGGCCTATGCCAGACTGGATGTTTGATGAATTCTCAGCTTACACAGAGCCTGGCACCCAGTAAGTGCTCAATAATTGCTGAATAGATGATGTCTGGGGCACATGGCTGAGGGGCAGAGGAAGTGGTTGGGAGTGGTCTCTTGGCCCCCTGCTTCCCAGCATCACTAAGTTTCAAAATCACGGATGGCTAATCCCGGAACACGGTTAGAAAGCCCTCTGAGGTTGAGGTTGGGGTGTCCGTTCTTTAAGAGTGGAACTGAGACACTGAGTGTGGTCACCGGTTGTCTGGGCCTCTGCACCTGCCCCAAGGAGGAGCTCACACAGACAGCTCCTCCTCTGGTCTGTTCTAGCCCATGTACCCAACAGGGCCTGGCTTCGAACTTAGGAAACGATAAAAATGATACCTCACACTGATTTGTTTACAATTTATAGCCTATCCATGTTCCCAAAACCTTTGCAGGAGCTTACAGAATGAACATGATAAGAGAAAGAAACTTGAATAACAGGGGAAATCCCAGTCAAGGTGATATTAGACCACTGAAACTCTGGTGACTCCTGACATAACAAGATAAGTGGTTTTTCCTTACAAGTCAAGTCTTTATTTTGGGACAATAGTTAACATTTTTTTTATATTGATCTCTTTTTGTCCTTCTTCCCCCCTCACTGTCCCTGGGTATCTGGTATTTGTAAGTCTTGGCCTGCAGCTAAGGTTGGGTTTGGGGAAGGACTTCGATCAGCTCATGGACTCTCTTTTTCAGGGTTCCCAGCCCCTTTTCAGCTCCCAACCTCAAGGCCTTTCCTTGCTATAAATCCCCTGCCACGGCTTGACATGATGAGGAAGGCGGTATCTGTGAACAACAGCAGAGCACGGACTGAACTGTCCTCGGATGATACAAAAGACACAGGGTGATGGGGTCAGGACCCCCAGCCTGGCACCTCCTGGATGGCGGTCTTGGCAAGTCACTTCACGGCAGGCTGACCAGACGTCCCATTTAAAATGGGACAGTACCGTGTTCTGGTCAGCCTCCTTCATGGTTCTGAGCCTCCATCGTCTCATCTGTGAAATGGGATAACTGAACCCAGATACCCTGGTGGATACGAGAGTTCAATAACACAGAACGCCCTCGGAGGGCAGCATGTGACATCAGGGACAACTTAACAAGGGCAAGAGTCTGAGGGTCCTGCTGTCAGCACCAGGTGGCGGGGGGCGGGCTCTGAGTCTGGAGAAGGGAGGAGAACGGGTGGGACTGTGGGATCACTTGGCTAGTTCTTCCTGGAGAGGAGGCCAGGGTACTCTCATGATGCCCCAGGGGTAGCTGAGTTGGGGAAGCGAGGAAGACCACAATTTCCCCCCTGACTTCTCCCTTCATAAAACATGTGGATTATAGGGACCGCCTGGGATCGGGGGGAGGGGCTAAGAATCCCATCCCTGGGCCCAGGCTCCTGGGGGCAGCTTGAAGCCTGGGCAGGAGCAACCCCAGGCCAGTGAGCCCTAGGACGGAGGAAGAGTCAATAGGCAGAGAAACACTAGGACCTCAGCAAGATTTGTATTCTAGAAGCTTCTCTGGTCCACATAGGCCAACGCTGTGCTGATTCATAAAAAAGGAAGAAAAAAAATACAAAAAACCCTAGGTTCCAAAGGAGCAAATTTGCAGTAAGTTTAAAAGAGAACCAATGCCAATCTGAACTGCAGAAGGGGTTTCCCCCAAACTCTCCCTCCACACACTCAGCAGTTGCAAAGATGCTGAGAAAGTGCTGGGATGTAGCCCAGAAGCAGGAGGGAGGGGCAGCTGGGGATGGGCCGCTTGTCCTGGGCTGAGGTCCACAGCCCCTTCCCCACAGGCTTCCGGGTTCTGTCACCCCTGAGGGGTTAGAAAGCAATGTTTCCATCCAGCAGAGCAGCGCTCCTGCACATAAACAACAGATATGTTTACCAAGGAGAAAAAAAATCCCCGTAATCTTATCACCCCATCAAATCAACTGTTTTCATTTTCCTGGGCTTCCTTCCATCCCAATCTTCATAGTTTAATTGTAGCTCCACTGAACTTATGATAGTAACTTTTCTTTATTTTTTTTTTGTTTTTAATTTTATTTTATTATTTTTGACAGAAAGAGAGAGAGATACAGAGACAGAGGCAGAGAGAGAACTGAACTGTGGGAACTCCCCAGTTCAGCATGTGGATTCGATCCTCAGTCCTTGAGGCTTCAAAGTGAGCGCTTAACCCGCTGAGCCATCCCGGCTTTCCCTTTTTTTTTTCTTTCTTAATGCTGTGTGATGTTGGGTAGTTTCAGTTTCCCCACCGGTAAAGCGGGATCCTCATAGCACCCACCTCACAGAGGGTCTGAGCCTGGAATGAGGCCACGACTGTAAAGTGCATGGCACATAGTAGGTGCTCAGTAAATGATAGCTGTGGTGATTGTTTCTGGAAGCATCTCTCTGGTTTCCGTTAGAAGTTCTTCTGAGCTATTGGAATTTTTGAACTTTTTATATGTATGAATGTGATCATGGAAATTGGACTAATTATTTAAAAAGAAAAAGTCTGGTCACAGCAAAATACTTTATATGACTAGCCTTTAAGGATTTGCATCAGCAGGTGTGCATGTGCCCTGCTCGTCTATGGCTACAGGACCCAGTCCCCGTTCACAAGTTCTTTTTGACCTGAGAAGATTTTGCTGAGGCTGGGGGTGGGGTAAGGCATGAGGGTCTCATGATAGCCGAGGGTTTTTGTGACCTGAGTGGGCAGTAGCAGGTCATGCTGGTGTCACCTTTCTATAGATCCCACCACCCCCGCTCCCCATTCCTGTGATGATCTGGGAATGAAAGTCTTGGCTCCGTGCCCCACTCCCTGCGTGTTCTTGGAGAGGTGAACTTCCGTGCTTGGGGCATGGAAGTCAACATGCTGGGCTCTTTCTCTATCCTGCTGCCATGAAAAGGCCATGCCGGGAAATTGTTAAGAGGCTGAGCTGGGACTCAGGCTGCTGGGGACTCGCTCTGAGCTCAAGTGTGCCTTTGGCAAGTGCGGGTTTCACAGGATTGCTGTCTATGGCCCATGTCCTTACCCAGCTCACTTAAGGTGGACGGGGGTAACGGGCATATCTGGGAAGCTAATGGAAAAAAGAAAACAATATATATGTTATTATTATAGCTATGGAATATCAGACCCAAGATGGCCAACCCAGACGAGGTCTGAATCCCCCCGGGACTCGGTTCTCTCATCAGTGAAATTCAGTCTATGAAAATGACTAGAGTAAAATTATTCTTGACTCTGGGGAGGGAGCTGCTGAGGGTACTAGACGCTTGCGCTGAAGCCTTGTCACGCCCTGTGACACAGCCTCTCCACCTCTTGCATTTTAAGCTGGGGGCTTTCAAGTGGCAGGGGCAACCGTTTGGTCTAGGCTCGGGCTTCCTCCGAGCAATTCACCAAATGACTACTGTGTGTGTTGAATGCTCTGGGCCCTGCTGCGAGCCTCCATGAGGACCACGATAGGCTCTGCTCCTGGCAGGTACACAGCCAGTTATGGAGAAGAGACAGGATGTTCCCTGTGGTCCTATGAACAATGGCCATGGCCATCCATCACCAAGCGCACCAAACGCAAAATCTCACAGAATGCTCCCAGCGGCTCCATGATGTAGATCCTGGCAGTCCCCTCCTTTCTCAGGTCAGGAATCAGAAGGTGCTGAGCCATGAAATAATTTGCCCAAAGTCACATGGCTAGCAAGTGGTGGACCAGGGATTCAATTCAGTCCACTCGACTCCAGATCATCACCCCACCTTATCCTCCTCCTCCTCCTCCTCATCTTTTTGGTTATAGTAAAACGTCCTGTTCAGTTAACACAGCTTCAGATGAAGCCTGTGCATTGATGCCCCATAAGACATGGCTCCGATCCTCATGTAAAAGGCTCTGCTTTTGTATTATTCTTCTGAGGAGACTTCCAAGGCTGCTCCAATTTACTTGCATCTGACATTTGACATCTTGAGATTTTGCCTGTAGGCACAGAAAGCAGTAGCTGTGTCTGAAGATCCAGCAGTGTGAGGTCGCAGTAATATCATAGCATAGCCACTGCCCGGTCCGGCGGGGTTAATGACTGCTTTGTTTCTTGGTCTCACATTTTAGTGCCCTTTTCTTTCTTTTTTTTTTTAAGATTTATTTTATTGTCTTTTGACAGAGACAGAGAGAGACAGAGGCAGAGAGAGACAGAGAGAAGGGGGAGGGCCCAGAGCAGTCTCCATAGTTGTACATAATCAGTTTTCAACATGGTTTCGTTCCACACAGGTGGGCAGGGGCCGTGCAGGACTGGAGCTGGGCTGGGGGCCTCCCGCATGGGAGGTACACCTCCTTGAGCTGGGGGCTGAACCAGGGGGTGAGAACTGAACTGGGGCCTCCCGCATGGGAAGCACACCCCAGTTCAGCACATGGGCCTGCATGGGCCAGGGCTGGGATTCGATCCTCGGTCCCCAGGGCTCCAAAGTGAGTGCTTAACCCGCTGAGCCATCCCAGCTTCCCCTCCCTTTTCTTCTTTGTTACCTCCCCTCTCCCTTTCCTCCTTCTCACCTTCTTCTCCCCCTCCTCCTCCTTTCTCCTCCTGCTCTTCTTCCTCTTCTTCCATAAAGTATCAAGATATTGCAAAATACTTAGGACCTATGTTCTCATTTCTGTTCATTCCTTAAGGTAATGGAAGTTAGCAGATTTCCAGTTCCACAACAGTCCAGACAGCCATGTTGTATCATTAATGGAATTTATTTAACATTATAATCCCAAGTTTGGCAACCCTCCTGGTACCAGCAATAGAAGCCACAGGCTTAGACTTTCCCGAGTTGTAGAACCGTGTGCCACATTGCCCGTCTAGCGCCCAGGGCAGCTACGAAAGCACAGATCTTCTCTGGATCATCCAGAAGCTGTTTCAGGCGGGTTCATACACCTCCCAGGGAGGCCGTCTGCCTTTGCAAAGCACACGACACCACAGGAAGCAGCCAGATAGTCCCTTCTAGATAATTCTGCGATGAGAAGAGACTGCAGAGCACGGACATGTCGCATCCTCACAGCTCATGCTCTTAACCAATGCACCATACTGCATTTTTTCATCTTGAAACGATTTGCAATAAAAACATTACAAAAGGAATCATGTCACACAGACTTTGCATTCTAAGGAAGTTTTAAGGCAATGGAGGCTAAAAACGTTTCATAGATTAGAAAGTTTTAAAGCTCCATCAAAACTTCCCTACAATAGGTCAAGCATATTTAGCGCAGAGATGAGGCCACTGAGGCTGGGTAGGGAGCCCTTTTGGTCACACAGAGGTAGCACCAGGCCCTTGGTGACTGGGTCTCACTTCTTGGCTCTCTCTGCCATACCACACGATGTCTCTCTCTACATCAAAGCAGGTGTGGGGAGAGAAGGCCTCATTGAGTAGAAATGTGGTCTGGCCTTGATGGGTGCATGGGGTGTGGGTGGCCTTGGAGGAGGGACAGGGTTCCTATTGCTATTTGAGGCTCCTTTGTGGCATTCCTGACGGAACTGTTAGTTCTATGAATGTAGACCTTTGTCTCCTCTCCCTCTGCCCCAGTTCAGAGCTCCTGGCATGTTGGGGAACTGGATGAGTTCTGCTTCACCTGCTCTCCAGAGAGCTGACTCTGTTTTAAGATACTTGCTAAAACACCTGGCACTGAATGGAAACTCAGCTTATATTTCCTTTCTGTTTCCTTCTTTGTTCTTATAGATGACACTTTTGTGTGTGTATGCCTCACTACGATCTGTGAACTAGCCAGCTCCTACCCCCCTCCAGGGGCCCTGGCAGCCATGTTTATAGGGCCAGTCCCCAACTACTAGGAGTAGCAGAGGGGCCGAGGGGTGGAGCCCTGACTCAAACTGGACCCATGGGTGCCCCTCTTCCCATGTGCAGTGTCAACTCCGTGAGGCTCCTCGGGCTCCTCGGGTGGTCCGAATTGAGACAGTGTTAGCTCAAGGACTGGCAGGTGTCCACCTGCAGACATGGAGTGGCCCAGTGGAGAGCAAGAGGGAGCTGCAGCAGAGGCTGGGGGCTACGGCAACGAGAAACCCCAAGACCCCAGACAGAGACCCCGCGAGGCCAGGTGCCCTGTGCCTGGGGAAGCCCCTTCACCTCTTTTGAAGGCCCCCTCCTCCAGTCACACGAGAAGGCCCGTCTGATGCCTGGAACCCTTACCATACTCTGATGTTATCGAGTTTCTGCAGAAGAAGCTCACTCAGCCAGGCCTCTGACAGAGCCGCCAGGGGAAGTCCTTGGTTACCCTCTGTGCTGGAAGAACCACAGTCCCAAAGGGGTGCATGTTGTCGAAGGGGAACTTTCTTCTCTTTCTGGAAGGGAGACCCTTGGCCTTCTGGTTACAATTTGACCCAAGTTCCAGGAGTGGGACTCTGGAGAAAACATTAATTCTTTTTTTGCAAAGGTGTTCAGTCAGCGGTCTTCACAGTGGCATGAATGGCAGAGGAGAGACCCCAGGTCACTTTAGTCATTGTGCTAGGTACTGGGGGACAGAGATGAAATAAGACATTCCTGTCTCACAGCGAGTGAGATGAACACGTGGATAGGATTTCATAGCAATGAGATGCAAACGCCACAATAAAGAAGTGCACAAGCGGGGATGGGCCCTTAAGAGCATCCAGCCTGGGGGGTCAGAGAATGTTTCCAGCAAGGACAACAATTAAGTGGAGGCCTAAGGAATGAGTAAGAGGAGTGCTGGCACAGCTCAGCAGGTTGAGCACTGGCCTTGCAACCACGAGGTCTGGGGTTTGATTCCCAGCCCCAGCCGGTGCAAACCCATATGCTGAACCGCGGTGCAACTGCTAACCGCTGACAGGCATGGTGGTGTAGGTTCTTGCCTCCCATGCAGAGAGCCCCCGGTTAAATTCCCACCCCACCCAGCCCCATGTCCACCTGTGTGAATGAAACCATGTCACAACTAATGATGTACAACTATGGAGACTGCTCTGGGCCCTCCCCATTCTCTCTCTCTCACTTTCTCTCAAAACAATAAAATAAATCTTTAGAAAAAAACAAAAAAGGAATGAGTAGGAGGTGACCAGGCTAGACAGCGTAAGGGACAATCCAGAGGAAGCAGTAAGAATAGAAGGGCATTGTTGAGAAACAGGCTGGTAGCTGCTGAGAAGCACAAGTGGCCAGAGCCGCTGGAGCGTGAAGTCCCCAGGTTCCCTCAAGAAAGCTTGCTGGTGAAAGAGTGACTGCGTTAGGGAGGGAGGAGGCCTGGACCTGCAGAGCTGTGATCTCCATGCCTCTGGGCCAGCGCGCTCCACCTGTTCAATTTTTCTGAGCGTGCAAGACATGTTATTTATATGTATATTTATAGCATAAGTATATAGCACATGCACATTGTTTACAAAGCAATATCGTATATTTACAAAATAGATGTTTGCTCTGGTATTAATATGTTAGAGAGTAACATTTTTTAATGAAAAGTAAATACACATAGAAATTCTAACGTGTTCTCTGCACCCCTGTGGAGCCATGCGTATGGGTAACGACTCTGTAGACGTGATCGGGAGCCCCTGGAGAGGTTAGGGTATCGTCTCCCTCCACGGAATTAGCCAGATGTATAGCTGTGGCTTGAGCTGACAGCCTGCGTGCTGGGTGATTCAGATCAGGAAACCTCAGTAGCAGCTCGGGCTTTGTGTTGCCTAAGCCTAGACTTCTAGAAAGCCCTGTGCCTGGTGATTGTGGGGGTACAGTCTCCCAAGTATATACACATGTATTTTCTTAAGAAAAGTAGGAACATGCTACACATACTATTTCTTATCCTACTTTTCAGTTTAATATATTGCAAACATTTTTGTATGTCATTGAATTTTCTTTATTAAATAGTCTTTTGCAACATTATTTTTTAATGGCTTCATCGTTCTCTATTTTCCCCTTGTCCCTCTAGTCAGTCTCCTTTCATGTGCTAAACTGGACTTCTGCTCATCAGCTAAGACAGGTACACTGCCAACATTTTTCCCAGTACTGTGGAGTATTTTTCAGTCCTCCAGAAAGAAATACAGCAGTCTCTTGTCTAAAATGTGCTCTCCTATTATCAGCTTAGCTATGCACTGATTCACTGATGCACTTAAATGCATTTCTTTGCATTTTTGCATTTGTCATTTCAATGGGAATTGGGGAAGAGTGGAGTATTTGGTGGTTCTCTCAGCTAGCCAGTGTATTCATTCAGTCTTTTTGTGCAATTATTTAATATTTTATTGCTTGTTGCCTATGATAGTTAATTTTGTGTGTCACCATGATTAGGATATGGCAACCCAGGTATGCAGTTAAGCATTATTCTGGGTATTTTTATGAGTGTGTTTCTGGATAAGTTTAACCTGTCAATTGATAGACTTGAATAAAGCAGAACACTCTGTTGAGAATGTGGTTAAGCTACCCCATGGTATTGTTATTTTGACATCTATTTTGTTTGGTCAAGTGGCCTACAAGGGCCTTAAAATGACACTAGCCCCCTCATTTAAACACATGTTCTAGATAACAGCACAGTCACAAGCAAATGTAAGTTCCTGGTATGGCTTCCCCAATAGACCTTATGATAAACAGCCTCCCCTACCTCCCAGGGCCTTCCTCTATGTGCCCTTGGATACGACCCCCACGGAACTTACCAAAACCCTGCTCTCAGTGGTTTAAATGAACCAGTCTGGCTTTAGCATGAGAACCCCAAACAGTTTACCCATACACTCTGATAAAGGCATGTGAGAGTAGGACCTGTAACTCTCTCTGCCTACACCTGCCTTCACCTCCCTGTGTGGCCCCTCAAAACAGGCCATGTACTTCCTCCAGGACCTGTGAGAAATAAACTTCTCTATTTCAGTTTCTCTTATAATCAATCAATTTCTCTCTTTCTCCCCCTCTTTCCCTCAATATATCCTATCCATGCTATTTCTGTAGAGGACCTTGACTAATTGCCTTTTTCCATAAAAAAAGAAAGTAAGAACTAGATAAGTGAAAGTGCTTATAGTAATCACAAGAAATGTAGATCTTTGACCTAACAACTGAGAAAAGAAATGGAAGTCATTAAGCATGCTGGGAGCTGCAAGTCTTTATTTGATTTAAATCAGTTCACTGGATATTAAACTGTAAAAGGGGGAAAAAAGTAATTGAATAATAAAATTGAAGTGTTTGCAATATATCATCAAAAATGTGCCTAACAACCCAAAATTTCATTAATAATTGAGTGGATAAATAATAGTATATTCATTCATAGGAATATCAACATCTATTAGATGGAATAAACTGTAACTACACTAAATAGACAGATAGAAAAAAATGGACAAAAAATAGAGAAAATTAATGAAATTAAAAGATAGTGCTTTTAAAAGATCAATTAATCACTAAGTAGGGAGATCTATAAAGAAAGAAAGTAGATTATGGTTGCCTTGGGCTTCAGGGGATGGGGCATATGAGAGATTTGGGGAATGACAGCTAAGAGGTATAGCATTTCCTTTTGGAGTCATGAAAATATTCTAAAATTGGTTGTGGTGATGGATGTAAAACTCTGTGAATATGCTGAATATCATTGTGTTATACTTTTCAGAGTGGTGGATTTTATGGTATATAAATTAGATCTCAATAGCTACTAAAAGTGAAGGAGAAATTAAGACATTCCCAGATAAACCAAAGCAGAGAGAATTCATTACTAAGAGATCTGCTCTACTATAAATACTCAAAAGAGTCCTTCAGGTTGAAATGGAAAAAATGCTACACAGAACTTGAATCCACATGAAAAAATATAGAGCATTGGTAATGGTAACTACATAGATTAAAAGACAATATAAATGCATATTTTGTTTATAATACTTTTTCACCAATCTTATTTAAAAGATAAACATATAAAGCAATATTTATAAATCTGTGTTGATGCTCATATAACGTATAAAGTAGTAATTTATATGGCAGTATTAGAACAAAGGAGAGAAAATGAAGTTATATAGGAGACATTTTTAATATAGTATTGAAATTAAGTTTGTATTAACCCAAACTAGATTGTTATAATATATCAATTATAATCCCGAGGGTAACCACTAAGAAAAAAACTCAAAATTATGTTTAAAAATATGATAAGGGAAAAAAATGGTACACTAGAAAATATATATTTATTACAAAAACAGGCAGTAACAAAGGAATAGAGGTACAAATCAGCCAAAAGATATGTAGACAACAAGTAACAAAATGACAGACATAAACCCTACCTCATTGGCAATTACATTAAATCTAATAGATTAAACACTCCAATCAAAAGGCAGTAATTGGCAGAATAAATTTAAAAATATGATCCAACTACATGTTATCTATAAGAAACACACTTTAGATTAAAACACATAGGTGGGTTGAATGTAAAAGGATGGGAAAACATATACCATGTAAACATTAGCCAAAAGAAAGCTTGAGTAGCCGTGCTAATATCAGACAAAATAGACGTTAAGACAAATATTGCTACTGTTTCAAAGAAGGACATTTTACAATAATAAAGGGTCAATCCAAGAAGACATAATTATAAACATATATGCATCTAACAATAGAGTCCTAAAAATACATGAAGCAAAAATGGAAAGAATTGAAGGGAGAAATAGATAATTAAACAATAATAGTTGAAGACTTCAATACCCTACTTTCATTAATAGATATAAGATTTACAAGGAAATAGAAAATAGCACCAACTAAACCAGACATCAATAGAATATTCTACCCAACAAGAGCAGAACACACATTTTTTTCTCAAGTGCACCATGGAAAAGTTTTCAGAATAGACAATAAAACAAAGCTCGATAAAGTTCTAGAATTGAAATCATATAAAGTATGTTCTTCAATCACATCGGGTGAAATTAGAAATCAGTGAAAGAAAATAATTGAAAATTTACAAATATTTAGATACTAAACACATTTCTAAGTAACCAATAGATCAAAGAAGAAATCACAAGAAAAATTAGAAAATATTTTGAGATGAATGAAAACAAAAACATAATCAAATTAAACCAAACCAAACTAAACCAAACCAGCTAACACAGTACTTACAGTGAAATTTATATTTGTAAATGTCTATATTACAGAAGAAGAAAGATTGCAAATCAATAATCTAACCCTCCACCTTAAGAAACAAGGAAAAAAAAGGGCAAACTAATCTAAAGGAAGCAGAAAGAAAGGAATAATAAAAATCAGAGCAGAAGTAATTAAATGGAGAATTGAAAAGCAATAGAAAAATTCAATGAAACCAAAAATTGGTCCTTTGAAAAGATAGACATATGAGTATATCCTGAAACCTTCCTGAACTTGGTTATTAACTCTATCAAGTGTGTGTGTGTGTGTGTGTGTGTGTGTTATTTAGAATTTTCTAAATACATGATCATGTCATCTGTAGATCGAAATACTTTTGCTTTTTTCTTCTAATCTGGATGTTTTTTTTATTTCTTTTTCTTGCCTCATTTTCCTGGCTAGAAATTCAAGTACAAATGTGAATAGAAGTCGTAAGAGTGCATATCCTTTTCCTGTACCTGATCTTAGTGGAAAAGCTTTCAGTCTTTCACTATTAAGCATAATGTTAGCTATTGGTTTTTCAAAGACATTCTTTACTATGTTGGGAAAGTTCTCTTTACTCCTAGTTTGTTGAGTTTATCATACAAAGCTGTTGGATCTTATCAAATGCTTTTTCTGCATTTATTGAGATGATCATGTATGTTTTGTTCTTTATTCTATTGTATTACATTAGTTAATTTTATATGTTGAACCAGTCTTGCATTCTTGGGGTAATTTCCACCTGGGCATGTTGTATAATAATTTTTGTATGTTGTTGGATTCAATTTGCTAGTACTTTGTTGAAGATTTTAAAGATTTATTTTTTATTGATTTTTGACAGAGAGAAACAAAGACAGAGAGAGACAGAGAGAAGGGGGAGGGCCCAGAGCAGTCTCCACAGTTGACAGCATTAGTTTTCCACATAGTTTCATTCCACAGGTAGGTATAGGGCTGCGCAGGGCAGAAACCTGGCCAGGAGCCTCCCACATAGGTCCCGGCAAGAACTGAACTGGGAGCACACCCCAGCTCAGCATGTGGGTCCGCACGGGTCGGGGCCAGGATTCGATCCTTGGTCCCCGGGGCTTCAAAGCAAGCACTTAACCCGCTAAGCCATCCCAGCTTTTCCTGTTGAAGATTTTATATCAACAATCATAGAGGCTATTGGTCTACAGTTTTCTTTTACTGTGTTTTCTTTCTTTATCTTAGGTATCAGGGTAATATTGGCCTCAAACAGGTAAGATCAATATACAAAAATCAATTCTATTTCTATACATTAGCAATAAGTGACCCAAAAATGAAATTGAGAAAACAATTCTATTTATATCAGCATCAAAAAAAACAAACAAACTTAGGACTAAATCTAACAAAAATGTGCAAACCTTATGCATCAAAAACCATGAAACATCACTGAATGAAATGAAAAACCCAGAGACATCAAAAACTACAAAACATCCCTGAAAGAAATTAAGTACCCAAGTTCATGGATTGGAAGACTTGATACTGTTAATAGGGCATTGCTTCCCAAATTGATCTACAGATTTGATGCAATTCATGTAATTTTCCAGATTCCTTTTTTCAGAAACTGACAGCTGATTCTAAAATTATTGATATTATTATACAAGAGTTCCAGAATAGTCAAAACAACCTTAAAAATAGAATAAAGTTGGAGGACTCACATTTCCTAATTTCAAAACTTACTGAAAGACAAAATGGCACTGGCATAAAGATAGACATATAAACCAATAGGAGAGATTTTAGAGTCCAGAAATAAATCCTGACATTTATGGTTCATTGATTTTTGACAAAGATTCCAAGACTATTCAATAGGGAAAAAATAGTCTTTTCAACAAATGGTGCTGGGACAATTGTATATCCATCCACATGCAGGGGAAAAAAAAAGTTTTGAACCCCTACCACACACCATACAAATACTAGCTCAAAATGAGCCAGAGACCTAAATATAAGATCTAAAACTATAAAACTCTTAGAAGAAAATATAGGTATAAATCTTTGTGATCTTGGGTTAAGCAATGGTTTCATAGATATGACACAAACCTCCCCCTCCACACAAATATTCAAAGAAAAGAATACATAACTCTAATTTCATTAAATTGAAAAACTCCTGTGTTTAAAAGGACACTATCAAGAAAGTGAAAGATAATATTTCAACAAAAAAAGTAAGTTGCCAATCTCAGGTTCAGCTTTAACTTCAGCAAGAGCACAGCAGTAATTATAATTCTATCTGGAAGAAGAATTCAATTCATCTTCCTAC
Organism: Craseonycteris thonglongyai; assembly: GCA_004027555.1. Lineage (NCBI taxonomy): Eukaryota > Metazoa > Chordata > Mammalia > Chiroptera > Craseonycteridae > Craseonycteris > Craseonycteris thonglongyai. Next base: position 144,534 of record PVKE010000342.1, read on the forward strand.
AGATTTGTGACTAAAACCACTCATTCCAAATTATTTCAAAATCTTATCTCAGCTATTATAAAATGATTATGCTATGTTCAATAATCCCCCAAAACATCACTGAAAATCAGTCTAGAATACCAATCAAGTAAAATCCTCTACACCCCAAAATTGTAAGAGAATATAGCATAATGTTTAAAAAAATGAAAAATAGCCCCCAAATATTTGTAAATTATATAAAAATTTTTAGTATCCAGAATATATTAAAAACTCATACAGCTCAAAAATAAAAAACATATACATTTTTTAAATGAACAAAGAATGTGCTATATAAATGGCCAAAGAAGATATATGAATGACTGATAAGCATATGAAAAGACGGTCAACATTATTGGTCATAGGCAAATGCAAGTCAAAACCATGAGGCTTCACTTGATGCCCACTAAGATGACAATAATAAAAAAGATGAATAATAAGTATTGTTGAAGATATGGAGAAATTGATAGCTTCATAGATGACAGGGGAATGTGGAATGGGTAGCTGCTGTGGAAAACAGTTTGATAGTTTGTCAAAAGTTAAACATAAAGTGACATATGACCCAGAAATACCATTCCTAGATATATACCCAAGAGAATTGACAATATAAAGTGTGTCCCAAAATTCACGCAAGAAGTAATTTTGATAGAAAACACAGGTTTATAATTAAAAATTGTAAATTTTCATTGCTCAACAATGAAAACGCATTGTTCTTTCATGTAGCACTCCATTTTTAATAACCTTGAACTGTTAGCTGTCATGCTGTCTTTTTTTTTCATCGGCAACACTTTACCACACAAATGATGCAAAATTCAAATCTTGCGTGAATTTTGGGACACCCTTTATGTCCACACAAAAACTTGTACACAGCTATTTGTGGCAGCACTATTCTTATTAGTGATAGCCAAAATGTAGAAACAACCCAAATGTCCATCAGCTGATGAATTGACAAACAAAATGTGGTATATCTATACATTGGAATATTATTGGGCCATAGGAAGGAATGAAGTCTAATACAACCTTGATTGGTAAGTGAAAGAAGCTGGTCACAAAAGGCCATATATTGCATAATTCTATTCATATAAAATGTCCATAAAGAGCAAATCCACAGAGATACAAAGTATATTAGTGATTGCCAGGGCTGGGTCTGGGGAGGGAATAGAGGGCAACTGCTAACAGTGTAGTCCCTTTTTAGGATGATAAAAATGTTCTAAAATTAGATAGTGATGATAGTTGTAAAGCTCCGTGAGCATACTAAAAACTACTGAATTTTGTACTTTAAAGGGATAAATTACATGGTATGTGAATAATATCTCAATTAAAAAATATGCTAAGAAGTATGAGCAAGTAGAGTACATCCCAGGAATGCAAGGTTGGTTTAACATTAAAACATTAAGCAATGTAATTCATCATAGCAATGGAATAAAGGGAGAAAACCATAGAATTGTATCAAGAGATTCAGAAAAAGTATTTGACAAAATCCAACACATGTTCAATGTGAAGGCTCTCTACAAACTAGAAATTAAAAAAAATTTTCTCAACTTGGTAAAAGAGAATCCATTAAAAAAACAAACAAACCCTAAACTTACATTATACTTATAATAAAAGACTGAATGGTTGGTTATCTCTTAAGATTAGAAACAAGGCAAAAATGTCTACTTTCAACACTTGTACAAAAAGACAAATGTAGTAAAGCAAGAAAAAAAAAGGGCAAATGGGTTGGGAAGGAAAAACAGTAACTGTCTTTATTCACAGACAACACAATCATCTAAGCAAATCCTCAGGAATCTACATAAAATCTACTAGAACTAATAAATGACTATAGCAAGATTGCAAGTATTTTGTTTTAGGTATTCACCCAAAAGAAAGGAAAGCATATGTTCCCAAAAGGTGTGTACATGAATATGTATAGCCACCTTACTCATAATAGTTAAAAGCTGAAGAAAACTAAAATGTCCAATGACAGATCAATTAGATGACCTTGGCAGAGACAGGTAGCTGTAGAACCTTTGTTCTTTGGAGCCAGGAATTGATGGAAACTAAGACAATGGGACAAAAAGCAATTGATACTAACCTGGCCTGGGGATGTCAACTGAGGAACAAAAGGCACTGAGTTGGGAGGTAGAGACTAGAGTTGTTCAGCAAGATAAGAGTGAAGGTCACAGACAGGGCTGTGAGATTAGGGAAGCAGAGAAGACTTTGGAAGAGAAGAGGGAAGGGGCGGGGGGAGAAAATACTAGGATAGCTCAATGGTTTGAGCGTTTGCCTCACAACTGAGAGGTCTGGGATTCAATTCCTGGCCCGGTTTGTGCAAACCCCATATGCTGAACTGCAGTGCAACCTGTAGCCACTGAGTTGACTTACCAGCCGAGGTTCTTGTCTCCCACACGGGAGGCCTCCAGTTTGGTTCCCACCCTGCCCGGTCCCACATCCACCTGTGTGGAATGAAACCATATCACAACTAATGATGTACAACTATGGAGACTCTCTGGGCCTCATCCTTCTCCCTCTTTCTCTCTCCCAAATAAAATAAATCTTAAAAAAGAAAAGAAAGGAGTAGACTGGCACAATAACCATGAAGAGGGTAACTTTGGTGGGGGTCGGGGGGAGATGGATAAAGAGGATTTTCAGAAAGTTGTATGTTCCCTCTTCTCAGTATTTCTTTTGGATGAGACACTGGGCTGTGAAAGACCCAGTTCCATTTGGGCTACATAAAATAAATCAATCAGTAGTAACCTCTATGGGCACCATATGCTTACTGGGCACGAGTGCTAAGCAATCGAAATATGTTCCCTAGACGAGGTGAGTACTGTAACCCCCATGATATAGATGAGGAACCTGAGGCATAGCATTTACCATACCGTAAGTGCTCTGCCCAAGATCTCATGGTTACCAAGGGACAGGAACAGAATATTTGACGGCATATTCAAACCCAAAGCTAAGAAACTATCCCAACTTTTTCACCTTCTTCCCTGACCAAGTTTCTCTCCACGTTCTCTCAGGGTTGAGTGGGTGAAAGGGAGGTGCTGAAAAGTGATTTTGGTTCAGACCTCACATTTCCACAGGTGTGGAGACATTTTGTATTTTCACAACTGGGGGTTTTTACTGGCATCTAGTGGGTAGAGACCACAGATGGTCCTAAATGTCCTACCATATACAGGACAGCTCTTCACAGCAAAGACCCTCACCCCACATGTCACCAAGGCTGCAGTTGAGAAACTGCTGGAACCCTTTGAGGCGGGCCACAGCCACACCCTCTGAAGAAGCTTCCTACACGTCCTGATCTGGACTTAGAGCTAGAGTGGGAGAGGGTGGGACTACAGGCCATGCCCCCAGGCGGAATTTCCCTGTCATCACCTGGCCACCTGTTCTGGCCCCTTTGTTGGAGAGCAAACATTCAGGTAAATGTTTTCCCTACTTGTTTGGGAAACTTCGAGAAAAACCCCCTTTAGCAGTCTTATAAGCAGTGAAGATGTACCTACGACTTTTTCCACCAAAAAAAAAAAAAAAAAAATTTAAGGTGGCTAGGGGATTTTTATTATTATTTTTTTTAGTTCAAATAACTAAAAAGTGACAGTCAACCCTTAAGAGTTCAAAGGTGGCACATCCACCAACTGGCCCTCAAAAGGACAAGTGGATGGAGCTTGAAAAGAGCGTGAGCAGGGTGTAGGATCAATGGATTATTAATAATGGCCTAGGCGAAGGCGAGGGGTGGTAAGCTAGGAATTCTGACCTGCGTGGGGGGCAGCAGGGAGGGCTGGGCTGCAGGGGGTAGAAAGCCTCCCCTCTCCTCCCCCGATCACAAGCCACCTCAGTGTGGGGCCCTTGGGGAACCCAGGGACATTTGCCTACACTCTCAGGAGACTTTTCTTTTTTCTCCCTGGGTTTTATGTACTAACTAGAGAGAGGACCATGAGGGAATGTAAGACAGCATGCTCTAGGAAAGTGAAACTGCTTCTCAGAGCAAGACAGAGGGGCCCACCATGCAGCCAACGGTCTTCTGTAGCTGCTGAGCGCCCCCCTCCCACCCCTCACTCCCGCCCTCCCCCGCAGTGAAGGTCTGCGGGGCATGGGGAGGGCTGCTAAGACTTCTGGGCCCTAAATCCCTCTTGAGGGTCCCACTTTGTGGTGGGCGGGCCTCTGGGGTTCACTGCAGCAGGTCCATCACCAGCTCAGAGCAGGTGATGAGAATACATCTGGAGTAGGTTAGTCCCCCGGCACTGAAGTTGTGCTGGTGCCTTTGTGTCCGCAGGACGGTCAGCAAGAATGAACAAAGATGAAAGAGCTGCCGGAGGGTCTATTCCTCTTGGGGCAGCAAGCTGAACTTGACTCTGAGGCCACAAGCTGCCCCCTCCTGGAGAAGCGGGCTCTATGATTTCCCCTACATCAAGTGGCTGCGGTGGAACTTTTAAAAAATACCCCCATTAAAGCAGAAGATCGGAGGGTGGGTCCCAAATGGGTATTTCCTTCCTCCTTTTCAGCCTTGGGAGATTTTGCGCCTCCTTCGGAAATGACTCTCCTGAATGAAAAATACCTGGTTCTGGAGTCAGCGTCCTTGGTGGGAGTTGGGAGGTGGGCACATCACAACCACTCAGGTTCCTGCTCAGTTTGGTTCCTTAGTTTCAATCTATTCCCATAATTTGGTCAGAGCATTTCTGCTTTTGTAAAACACAATTAGGTCTCAAACTCTTGGGAATGAACCGCATCAGTGGGCATTGAACTAAAGTATGTATTGATCCTGATTCTGGGCACAGCAAGCGAATGAAGAGGACTGGAACTGACTAGGTATGAATATAGCAGGTTTGTAACACTAAAAACACCGCCTATTTTCAATTGTCTTCAGAAGCCCATGTGCCTACAATGTATCCTGCTAATTTTAAACGAGGCCAATCCCATAGGCACTGGCTGTGTGATGCCAGTTATTAAAACGCTGAAATACAGGTGGACAAATAGCTGCTGCCCTAACTTCTGAGGTTGCCCTTCTCCTCACTTCTCCCTTCCCCTCCCTCAGGACCACCCTCTTTCCCACCTCCCATGATCCAGCCTCTCGTGGGCTATTTGCTTGGCACACGGGGGCCCAGGCTCTCTTCTGACCGGTAGGTGTGCATGCTATATAGGTTGTCAAGTACACCCCCTTCATTATAAGTCATTTCAATTTACTCACAAAAGCAGCTTGCCCGCGGCTCTCTGCTTGTCATATTTAGTTAGAACATTAGAGGTTGTGTTCTGTTTTAACAAAAACTCATAGCATGACGCTGTCCTAAGAACTTTATAAACTTTAACTCATTTCATCCTTATAACAACTGTATAGATTGGTAATATTATATTCTCCCATTCCATATGTAGAAACTGAGGCACAGAGAGGTTTAGCAACTTAACCTCAAGGTCACCCAGCTAATAAGCAGAGAGCTGAGTTCAGCCAATCTGGCTCGGAGTCTGTTGCTCTCAACCACAGGAAATATGCGTGTGACCATGAAATAATAAGGTAGGGTTTTTGTATCTTTGTCAAACTCAGAGTCACAAAGTAGACTTACATACTCCTCTCTATCATTTCCTTCCACCAAATCCACATCCAGGAAAACAGAGGCCCAGAGAGGGAAAGAGACCCTCTTAAGGTCATGAAGTCAGTTGGAGACAGAGCTAGGATCAGAATGCTGCCTCCCGACTCCCTTCTGATTTCATTTCAGATCATTTACACCCAGCGATGTGTCCCCTCAAAAATCAGGTTGGGAAGTGTGGTAGTTTTAAGAAATGCCCGCAAATTCTTTAATATTCCTTCTTTTAAGAGATGGAGTTTCATTCACCTCCCCTTGAGTGTGGGCTGGACTTAGACCCTCGCTTCTAATAAATAACATAAAGCAAAAGTGATGGAGGGAAGCGGGGATGGCTCCGTGGGTTAAGCGCTCACTTTGCAGCACCAGGGACCAAGGATCGAATCCCGGCCCCAGCCCCGTGCGGACCCATATGCTGAACTGGGAGCTCTCCCAGTTCAGTTCTCTCCCTGTCTCTGTATTCTCTCTCTCTCTCTCTCTCTCTGTCAGAAAACAAAACAAAAAAACAATAAAAAAATTAAAATTAAATTTAAAAAAAAAAGTGATGGAGAACTGGGTCATAAAAGGCACTGTGAGGTCCTCTCGCAGATTACTGTCTGGGGGAAGCCAGCTGCCTTGTATGGCCCTGAAAAAGCTACTTAGCCTCTGTCTCAGTCCACATCCATAAAATGTGGGAGTGGAGGGTGGGGTGGGGGGAAGAGTACTTACCTCCTATGACTGCTGTGAGGATTAAATGAGTTATTTCATATGCCTGCACAGATTAAGTGACCTATACCAAGCACACTGGGGAGAGTTGTGCAAATTGTTCACTGTTCAAGGACACCCCTACCTTAGAAGTCAAATATGCTCACCAGTCCCTGCCTTTTGTTCTGGTATTGCCAACCAAGAGGGGGCACTGTTTTCTAATTTGTACCAGGGCCGTGGATAGGCCAACTGTCTTGAAACAGTGTTCATTGCTGGCTAAGGGAGTGAAGTGCCCGGCAAATGTGACCTTAGCATCATCCTTGGGCTTTGGGCTGATGTTAAGTGAGCCAAGGCCTTCTGTATTACAACTGTACTGGATGGCTTTATGGAGTTCTCCAAAATAATCTCAGTGTGATGCCTATTCCTGAGCTTTGCCATGACCATTTAGATACTGTGTAATAATAATAGAATTAAAGATTAAAAATGAGCCATGTAAAAAGTTTAAAATCATGCATGTCAACACTGTGCATTGCTTAGGTATATATATGGATATGTTTCAAGTATAGAGAAACATCAGAATGATAAAGACCACAATCTGGATAATGGTCACCTGGTGGGGAAGGAATGGGAGTATGAAAGGATACACAGTCTTCAGCTCTATTTATAATTTATTTATTAAGCTTAATGGTGGAGATGCAGTGTTTATTATTATTTGATCCTTTAAAATAATTTATAGGGAAAGCTGGGATGGCTCAGCAGGTTAAGCACTCACTTTGAAGCCCTGGGGATTGAGGATCAAATCCTGGCCCTGGCCCATGTGGACCCATATGCTGAACTGGGGAGTGCTTACCATGCGGGAGGCCCCCAGTTTGGTTCTTGCCCTCCTGATTTGGTCCCTGACTCGAGGGGGTGTACCTCCCATGCAGGAGGCCCCCAGCCCAGTTCCTGCCCTGCATGGCCCCCGCCCATCTGTGTGGAATGAAACCACGTTGAAAGCTGATGATGTACAACTATGGAGACTGCTCTGGGCCCTCCCCCTTCTCTCTGTCTCTCTCTATCTGTTTCTGTCTCTGTCTCTCTTTCTCTGTCAAAATCAATAAAATAAATCTTTAAAAATATTAAAAAATAATAATTTATAATCAACACTATTGAAAGAAATCATCTTTCTGTGTCAGGATTAATTTTTCATTTCTGTCTTCATTAGTCTCTGTGAAATATTAAATCAGTATATATCCTATATATAGATATAGGATAATGCAGGTCATGAGATGTGCTATAAATTTTGAGCAAAGTTCTATGGGAATTTATTCATATGTTTATTCACTTGACAACTATTTATTAGTCATTTACTAGGCACTGGGCATATGATTGTAAACAAGACAGACACAATCTTTGGTTTTTACATGGCCATGTTTCACCACCTTTATTGCCACGTCACTGGTCTATGCCACCAGTATCTTTTCCTTGGACTATTGCCGTAATCCAATACCATAATCCTAACTGGCCTCTCTATTTCCACTTTGCCCCCCTCCAGGAAGATCTCCACTGCATCCAGAGAAATCCTATTAAAACCCAAGTTAGAGCTCGTCACTCCTCTGCTCTGAAGCCTCTAATGGCTTCTCCTCTGTGAGAGATTGCAGAAATGGCCACAATTCTTCCAATTCCTGCTAGCAAGTGGTAAAGTGTATTTTTCACTCCACTGAGCTGGCTTTGTGGTATTGTCCCACAGAATGTAGCAGAAGAAACACTGTGTGAATTCTGAGTCTGGGCCTCAGCAGAACACTTGTGCTCTGACCCTTGGGATCCTGCAGCTGCCATGGGAGCAAGCCCAGCAAGCCTGCTGGGGGGTGAGAGACCACGTGGAGCAGACGGTTCCAGGCAAGGCCATTCTAGATGAACCCATTGTCAGCCCACCTGAGGACAAATGATGGAGCCTAGCTAAGGTCAGCCTAGCCCGGCCTCTACTAGGAGAAGCTTCCAGATAACCCCAACACTCCTGAGCTAAATAAGTGCTCAGTGTTTTAAGCCCATTGGGGTTTGCTGCGGGGTGTTAGGCAGCACAAGCTAATTGATTCACCATCTCATTTTGAGAAAAAGTCAAGTACTAACAGTATTCCCAGTACTTAGAACATTCTCTGGTCTACGGTTAAGTGCTCAATACACATTTATTGAATGAAATTTGTAAATGGAATTAACATTCTAAGGGAAAACAAGAAAACACTAAGTAAATAAACTAGTCAAACGTTGAGAGGTGTATAAATGTTTAATCATTATGTTGTTTTGTACACCTGATAAACTAATAAAAAAAGAAAGAAAGAGAAAAGAAACAAGTCAAATAGTTATACAATTTGATAGGTGCTATAAGAATATAAATGGTGGCTGAGGTAGAGTATCACAGAGTGGAAGTGGGCAGGTGGGTTGTCCGGGCACTCCCCATTTCTTTTCTTTCCTTTTCCTCCTTCCTTCCTGCCTTCCTTTTTCTTTCTTTCTTCTTTTTTTCTTTCTTTCTTTTTCATAAAAATCTTCAAAACCAATTTTTGTTCTGTGGTCATCACAGAGGCTAGAGTAGGACAATTCACCGCAAAGAATAGAAGGTAAATCTCCAGGCTGGCCTGGGGTGGTGAGAGGTCGTTTCCAATGCCAGGAGGTTTGCCCTCAGGTATCCTGGCTGACTACAGCCAGTTAGAAGGTCTGGGCTCCTATGTGAGTTTTGCCAAACCCAGTGATCTGTAAGGATGTGGTGGAAAGAATGATGGCTAAGGGGGTGGCTATCAGTGTCCTTTTGGCCCTTGTGAGGGGATTAGGATAACTCACATCGACAGTATTTGTAGACACTCCCCATTTCTTTCAAAACAAAAGCCAAAATCCAATAGTGGCCTCCAAGGCCCAAGCTGATGACTTCATCTCCTGCCACCCACTGCCTCTCTGCTCCAGCTACCCTGCACTCCCTGCTGTCCCTCTGACACATCAAACACACTCTCACCTCGGGTCCTTGATGGAATGTCCTTCCCTGAGTCACCCACCCCATTCTCTCCCTTCCTTCTGGATCCCTGCTCAGATGTCCCCCTTTTAGTAAGACTTTCATGACCACTCTGTAGAAATAGAAACCCACTGGCCCTGGGACTTCCCCTACCCCACCATGCTTTATTTTTTCCATAGCAATTGTCACCATCTGATGTATTATGTATTAACTTCTTTGTTTACTGTCTGCCTCCCCCACTCAAATACAACTTCCACATGGGAAGGAATTTTGTTTTGCTCAATTTACCCTTCTAACAGTACCATCTTAGGGCAGAATTCAGCCAATGGATACAAAAATCTTTCAAGGGCCATGCTTCCTATCAATTCTAAAATCAAGCAAACATTTGGCTTTGAGACTTACTGGGCATAAGGCAAGGCCTTTTTTAAAAAACACCCCCTTCTCTCTGTCTCTCTCTGTCTCTGTCAAAAACAATAAAAAAAAAAAAAGAAAGAAAAGAAAAGAAAGAAAAGGAGGGGACAGGGAGACAGGATGGCTCAAAGCGCTAAGAGCTCACTTTGTAGCCCCAGGGACCGAGGATCGACTCCTGGCCCTGGCCTGTGCAGACCCATATGCTGAACTGGTGTGTGCTTCCCATACAGGAGGCCCCCCTATTCGGTTCTCACCCCCCAGTTTGGCCCCTGGCTCAAGGGGGCATGCCTCCCATGCAGGAGACCCCTGCCCAGTTTCTACCCTGTGCGGCCCCCGCCCACTTGTGCTGAATGAAACCATGTCGAAAACTGATGATGTACAACTATGGAAACTGCTCTGTGCCCTCCCCCTTCTCTCTTTCTTTCTGCCTTTGTCTCTGTCAAAAACAATAAAAAAATAAACAAACAAAAACAAAATGCCCAGGTGAGTATTCGATTGCTTACTGAGAACTCTACAAAGGTGCTCATGGCAAGGCTAGTGACATTGCAAGGCCAGTAACACTCTAAGTAACAGCCATTTGTTGCATCTTCTACACTCGGCTAGGGGTGTTTTAATCCATGCTAGTTTTTGCTTCTTGAAACAGTCTTGAAGAGTGGGCAGGGCAGGTTTTTTTCATCCTCTATTTACACCTAGAGATGGTGAGGAGCACAGAGCTCAAGGGAGCTACCCAAGGCCACAGACATACTAAGTGGTCAAGTCAGGTTTCAAATCCTGGTTGGTTTAACTCCAAGTACAGTGTTCATTTTATTATTATTATTATTATTATTATTATTATTTTACCTGTTTCTCCATTCTGGGCTCTAACCTGGTGACCTTCTTGAATCAATATTCAAAGCCAATCTTGAGATCCCAAAAGACCTTCACCATGAGAGGCATCTTTTCTTTAAAGAGAACATCTTGCCAAGAGGCATAGGTGATGAGTAAATGTGTGGAACATCGGTTCTAGAGCCTCCCCAGTGGTTCAGATGGACCACAGTCACTTCTGTTTGATAGTCAGATAAAGACTGTGCACTTCAGCCTCAGCCCAGCCCAAGTCTAGCTGGAGGGCAGGGAGGAAGGCCTCACACAGGACACAGTGGGCAGCTGCTTTCCGGCAAAACCCAGAAAGAAATCCCAGTCTCTCTGCTTTATTTTGGTTTAAAAATCAAGTTGGGTGACAGTGGAAAGAAACTCTTTCCTTGCTCTCCTCTCCTTGTTGACAGCAGACCGACTTGCTAATTGTGGCTGGGGTTTTTCCCTCCCTGGGCTGTTTTTCTCTTTTATCTTCATCAATTGAAGAGAGCTGTTCTGCCTTTCAAACTGTCGGAAGGTATCTGGGGTTTTGTGTATTTTTTTTTCTTTCGTTCACCTAATTCTGTGGGTCTTTTCCCAGATATGTATTTTATCTCAAATTAACTTCTAACTTAAGTTTCCGCCCATGTGACTTCCAGCCTGAGTTACCAGAAACCACAAGAGAGAGAGAGAGTGCGCGAGCCCCAAAGCCAGCGACATGTCCCTGTGGGGAGCAGTGCCTCTGCACCCCAGTGTGAGGAGGACACAGGGGTCAGAGGTGGCTGCCAGGCACGTGGAGGAGGAGTGTGCCCAGGGCAGTGGGCTGGTGGCCTGGGAGCAGTCAGGAAGGGAGGCCCGCTGGTGACAAGACAGCCCAGAGGCGTCTGGGCGTTGTGGAGAGCCCCGAAGCTTGCAGCCATGCCTCACAGCTCCGACAGCAGCGACTCCAGCTTCAGCCGCTCTCCCCCATCAGGCAAACAGGTAGAGGACTGCTTGGTTTCCTGCCTGCCTTTGGATTCTCCTGGGGGGGGGGGGGT